>PVHX01008030.1:73186-86476 GCA_004024805.1 Geosciurus inauris
AGTAACTCAGTGAGACCCTGTCTCTACATAAAACACAAAATAGGGCTGGGGATGTGGCTCAGTGGCTGAGTACTCCTGAGTTCAAATCCCTGGTACCAAAAAAAAAAAAAAAAAAAAAAGTGAAGGCTGCTGGGCTCAGAAGAAAGACAATGGAGAACAGGTAGGGGTGGTCATGCCTGGTAAGCCTCCAGACACACAGCAGCACAGCTTTACTCCTGCAGCCCTGGCCTCTACTCAAGAGATAGGAGAATGGACACAATGGTCCCTGGCAGGATTTGAGATGGGGTTAGACTCCCGCTGCACAAATCAGAAGTCAGGATGCCAGAATCCACCAGTACCTCCACAGCCTTACTGGCAAGCCTGTCTGTGCCCCAGGCAGGGGAGGGCCAGGCCTGATTGGCATCAGTAATGGGGTTATTAGTGAGGCTGTTGTCTTCACCATCCCTCTTTGATCTTTCTTGCCTATCCTTGTTCCCTACTCCTGGCCAGGCCTGTGATGTGGACTAAGGCAACCCCAGTGCTTTGCCTCCTCACCCCCATTTATACCCTTCCACCCTGGGCTAGAAGCCAAGCTCCTGCACTGAGCTGTCACTATCTCCCAGAGTGACCTTGGGAAATACTTCCTTTTCCCAAGGACCAATGTTCTCCTTTGTTAAGAAGGCAGCAGGAAAGGCACATTTATTGAGCTTCTGTTGTGTGTCCATCATTTTCACATTTAGTTCCCCATAACTCAGAGATGCGGCTGTCATTATCTCCTTTTAGCAGACAAGGAAACTGAGGCTTTTGGAGGTAAAGTGATTCACCCAAGGCCCTATCTGTAGGAAATGGCAGAGTCTAGGTTTTTATCCAGTTCTGCTGGCTCCAGACTCATAGTACTGGGTTCTTTACTTCCTGCCTCTCAGCCAGCCCTGTATCTCCTGTCTCTTAGCCCTGCCCAGGAGAAGAAAATCTCACAGTAAATTCATGCAAAGGGAAGAAGGCAGAAGGGGACTTGGGAGTGCCAGAGAGGTTTCAGGGGCTTCTCTGAGGCAGTCCTAAACATGTGAGAGGGGCACAAGCCCCAGCCCTCAACTAGGCAGAAAACTCCATTGCACTTGGCATGGACATGAGGGAAGCTGTGAGCATAGTGTCATGTAAGACCTTTGTAACTTCACAGAGGAACTGAGGCTGGTTTGGCAAAGGGCATTAGGGAGCCCAGCAACTGGCTTGCAGCTCTTAAGAGGGGAGCCTTAGCCTGCCAGCCCCTGAGCCAGAGGTAGGGCTGGAGTTAGTGGGAACAGTGTGGGGAACTAGACTGGAACTAGGGTTCAGGTTCTGCTTCTGATTCCTGCCCTCTCTGGGCCTCAACACAGAATGGGACATTGGACTAATATATTTGATCCACAAGCACCTTTGAATATCTGATGACCGATAAACACTCTGTCCACAGAATAATGCACACAAAGACCTTCGAACAACCAATGTTCAAGACAGTCAAATCTCCATGTCCCCAAGTTAAGAACCTCACGCTAGAGATTACTGAAAGCCCATCTTATTCAGATATCCTCACTGGCTCTGGGTTTCCCTATCATTCTTCCTTCCTGGGAACAGGGCTGGACTGGATGTAGGATGCAGGCAGTGCCCTGGGCAGAGCTGAGCTTCCCTTTCTTCTCCTAGGTGGTAGCTGTGGTGATGGACATATTCACTGATATGGAGCTTATGTGTGACCTCATGGAGGTCTCTAGCAGGCGTGGTGTCCCTGTTTACCTGCTCCTTGCCCAGGAGAACCTGAGGCACTTCCTGGAGATGTGCTACAAGATGGACCTCAATGGGGGGCACCTGCCGGTCAGTGTGAGCCAAGAACCTCAGTCAGGGGAGGGGAGGGAGTCAGGAGGGTAGAAGAGCCAGTTGGTGGTCAGTGAACATGAGGGAAATCAATGAAAGTGGGGAACCGGGTTACCTTAGCTGTCTGAGGTCAGACACTTTGGGGCATAGATACGGCTTGAGTTCCACTCTCTTAAGGTCACCCTCTACCCTTGGCCCAGAAAATGCGTGTGCGGAGCATGTGTGGGGACACATACTGCAGCAAGGCAGGCCGCCGCTTCACAGGACAGGCCCTGGAGAAGTTTGTCATCATTGACTGTGAGCAGGTGGTGGTAGGCAACTACAGGTGAGCAAGTGAAGGGGGGAGGGCCCTGAGACTGTGCCATGGGCTGGAGAGGTCACCTCAGATGACCACTTTGAACTTTCCTCCATCCAAGCATGCATCCATCCATCCCTTTAGACTTGCTACATGCTAGGCACCCTGTAGGACTCAGGCCTGTGTGGGAGAGTCAGCTATGGAGGAGTTTACCCTAAGGGAAGGATTACTTTAATGCCCTTATAATGGAAAACAACCACTGCGCATGGGAGAGACTGCAGAGGAAACTGCCCCTGATCCATTTTATAGATGGGGAAGTTGAGGCCTTGAGGTGGACAACATATATCCAAGTCTCCCAAACAGGGCTCAGATGAGCATAAATCTGGAGTCAAAGCTCTGCACACTATGAGCCCTCATGGGGATGGAGTCTTAGTCCATTCCCAGGCATGCTCCCCTGATTATGACTCCTGCCAAGTCCTGGGCCCTGTACTTTTTTTTTTTTTTTTTTTTTGGTAATGGGGATTGAACTCAGGGGCACTCGACCACTGAGCCACATCCCCAGCCCTATTTTGTGTTTTATTTAGAGACAGGGTCTCACTGAGTTGCTTACTGCCTTGCTTTTGCTGAGGCTGGCTTTGAACTCATGATTCTCTTGTCAACCTCCAAAAGTGCTTGGATTATAGGCGTGCGCCACCACACCCAGCTCTGTGTCCTGTACTTGGACAATTGACCCTGACCCTCTGTCCCCAGCTTCACCTGGCTCTGCAGCCAGGCCCACACCAGCATGGTGCTGCAGCTGAGGGGCCGCATCGTGGAAGACTTTGATCGGGAGTTCCGCTGTCTGTATGCCGAGTCACGGCCTGTGGAGGGCTTCTGCAGTGGTGAGGATCCACTGTCTCCCCGGGCACCGCATCCTCCCCCAGTGGCCTTGGCTGTTGGGCCTGGCATCCCAAGCTCCTGTTCTTCACCCACCAGCACCAGTCTCAGCAGCATCAAGCACTCACCTCTCATGGGTCGTTCCTCCTACCTTGCTCTACCAGGAGGCGGTGGCTGCAGTGACAAGGGCATGGGGTCCTCATCCCCAAGTCTTGCCCGCTGCAAAGCCAATGGCCAACCTTCCCTGCATCGCCAGCTGTCAGACCCTAACCATGGCTGCCTTCCAGGGTCCTACAGGGTCAACCTGGGCAAGCTGGGGGCGGCCCCATGGTCCCAGTCTTCCCCTGCCCTCAACCACAGTAGCACTGGTCCCTTGACCCCAACAGTGGGGTCACCCCTGCTCCCTGGCCCCCGCCCTCTCCTGCACTTCCCCCGAGGGGTCCGAGCTCTGTCTCGGCTCCCAGAGAACGGGCTCCCAGGATGCCTAGAACCCAACCCTCCACGAGGTCGCTGGGTACCTGGCATAGCCCTGGAGACAGTGGAGGAGAAGAAGCCATCATTGAGTCAGAGCCATGGCCAGTTGGACCTCCTCGTCCCCTTTCCTAAAGCCCGAGAGGCAGGAGGCCCTGACTCTGGGGTTACACCCAACTCAGGCTCCTTTTGGCCAGGAGAACAGGCCCCAGAGGACAGGAGGTTGTCCCTCAGCCAGAGCTACAGCCAGTTGGATCTCCTGCCCCAGGCCCAGAGTGCTGAGGGTGTCCCTGAATCAGGCTCCCTCAGACCTGGTGATCTGACCCTAGAGGACAGGAGGCTGTCTCTAAACCATAGCTGTGGCCAACTGGACCTCCTTGTACAGTACCCCAAGGCCCAGCGCTCCAGAATGCCCCCTGAAACCAACTCCTCAGCTAGGCCTTGCAAGCAGGGTCTAGATGAGCGATGGCAGACCATGGGCCATAGTCAGCTGGACCTTATCACCAAGTTTGGCCCATTCCGAAGTGAGGGGCCTGGGCCCAATGTCCTCCCAGGACCAAGCCCTTCTTGCGTAGCTGGAGTGGGCTCTGGGGATGAGAAGCGACTGACTCTGGGCCACAGCAATCTGGACCTTATCACCAAATATCATCAACTGCAGGGTGCCAGGCAGGGACCTGAGCCTGGCCTCCCTGGGGGCCCTATAGATGGCCATCACAATAGCAATAGTAACAACCGGTTTGGAGAAGAGAAACGGCTGACCCTGGGCCACAGCAAACTGGACCTCATCACTAAGTATAACAAGTCCAAGTTCAAGCTGCTTCGCAGTCGCTTTGAATCTTAGACCTGCTCCAGCCGGGATAGATCCTTCTATCTGCTGAGCCTGGACATGCTCAGATCCCAAATCCTGGGAGTAGGGGGGTTGAAGCCAGAGCTTATGGGAAGGGTAGGCCCAGGTCAGAAACTCCCTGGGCTCAAGATTCTTGTGTGTACTTGTGCGTGCAAACGCATGTGCACACACACACATACACACACACACAAATGGAACCCAGGGTTACCTACTGTATGCCAGAGTCCTGGGCGTGTCATGCCAGTCACTCTTCTCATCCTTCAACCTCACAACATCCTACAAGATGGACCCCTTGTTGTTATATAGTTATAATAGGTATTCTTCCCCCTTTTTATAAATGTGGGAGCTGAGGGCCAGATTTTGGAAGATTTATTTGGGGACAGGTCCAAGTAAATTGGCAGAATAGGGCCGTCTGCTAGATCTTATCCTCTGGGTCCAAAGATTCTGTTTTATTCTCAGACATGACATACAATTCACATGTCTCCATGCACACAAAATACAAACACTACAGAGTTGCCTCAAATGCCCATACAATATACATAGCACACTGACAGCTCACCTGTAATCTGCACACCCATAGATGCATAAAGTAAGTACACATAGGTTCATGTGATAAATCCACTCAGAACTTTAGTTAGATATACTCAATAAATGTCATCTGACTGGCTACACAAAAATATATGCATTCAGTGCACACTGTAGAACTCAGGATCCAAAACTATATGCACACAACCAAAAATCCAGACACGCACACACATCTCAACTAGTATCTGCCTGCACCTAAGCTATATTCCCAGCCCTGCGCTGGGCATGCCATAGGGTTGATGGATAAATCAGACTCAGACTCTGTGGGATAAGGATTAAATGCAGAAGCCACTGGAAAATAAGACAGGGCTGAACCAAACAAAAGGTTAATTAGCAATAGAGAGTGAAAGGACACGGAGTCAGAGAAGTTTCTTGGAGCAGGTAGCCTTTGAGCCAGGCCTTGAAGTATGGGGAGGTTTGGGACAGATAGAGTAATTCTTGGTAGAGTGAGCCAGGTGAAGAGAGACCCAAGAGCTACACGTGGTGGCGCACACCTGTAATCCCAGCACTTTGAGAGGCTGAGACAGGAGAATCACGAGTTCAAAGCCAGCCTCAGCAACGGCGAGGCGCTAAGCAACTCAGTGAGAGCCTGTCTCTAAATAAAACACAAAATAGGGCTGGGCCGTAGTTCAGTGGTCGAATGCCCCTGAGTTCAATACCCAGTACAAAAAAAAAGAGAGAGAGAAAGGCCCAAGAGAGGACTGAGTGAGTGGATCTGAGGTGAACTGGAGAGGACAGAGTGTGTGGATACCCAAACATATACACATGCCATCTTGCTGAGTGTCTTTTGAAGTATAGGTTGTGACAGGTTGTAGACCTTTTTCCTGAGCTCACCACTTGCCTGGGACAGTGTATGTGATACAAATCAATAAAGACACATATGGCTAGACCTAGCAGCAGCCTGGTGTATCCTGAGGAATGTCAAGCTACAGAACTGCAGGTTGGGGGATGGGAAAGGGCCCCATTCAGGAAGATTATGAAAGTGGCCCTGGAGGAAACCAGATGGATTCATGAAGACTTGAGGCAAGGGGTTCCAAGCCCCTTCTGCCTTCAATGTAACTTTCTAAGAAATTCTGAGGTTTTTCTTGATTCTGCCAAATGTGAGCCAAGTTCATTTTGTCTATGAGAATAGGGTCCTTGTCTGATCACTATCCCAGGAACAGTCGGTGCTGAGTGAGTGACAGAGGACATGTGAGAGGCACTTTGCTGAAGTCAGTCAGCCCACATGAGTTGCCCACCTTGGACCTCTTCCTCTCTGACCTCTGCCTAAGATCCAGCTTCATCCATCCTCCTTTCTCTCCAATACCTCCTTCAGTCTGTTTACTCTGCTTCTCTGGCCACGCCTCCTTCTCCAGACTCTGGTCTCACTTCTCCCTACTGGATACCTTCTCCTAGGTGACTTAACGTACTCCAGCCTTCAGGCCTAAATCTCATTCATCAGTCTTTCTCGCCTAAGTTCCCAATCTGGATTTCTGTTCGTATGGCCGAGCTAGATTCATCACCTTTCCCAAACCTGCCCTTTCTCCTCTGGCTTCATTTCAGCAAATACCTCCATCATCAACCTATCTTCTGGGGTTGGGGATGTAGCTCAGTAGTAAAGCGCTTGCCCAGCATGTGCGAGGCGCTGGGTTCCATTCTCAGTACTGCGTACAAACAGAAAATGCGAGACATCTCTGGCTCCTCCTCTCCTTCATGCCTCATAAGTGACCGGCAGGTTTAATATAGTACTTCCTATAATGCTCGAGAAAGAACCAAAGAATAAGCGTGCGGGCGGAGCCGCGGTCAGTTCAGGTCCTTTGCAACCATAGAGCCCGCCCAGAGGGTGGAGCTAGAGTGGCCGCATGCGTGGAGGGGGGCGCGGGGTCTCCCGGAAATCTTCCCGAGCCGGGGCGGAAACGGAGAGGAGTTGTCGCGTGAAGGAGTTCTCTTGTGGAGGCTGCCGTCGCTTGGTGAGCTGGTGTGAAGGGCTGCTGCAAAGGTCAGCTGCGGGTCCCGAGTCAGGAGAAATAGGGGCTGGAGACCCTGGAGTGGCCCAGTGGGCGGGACTCGAGGTTTTAAGGGAGCCTTGAGGGGGCGGGGTCGCGGCTGGGAGTTCCCCAGGCGAGGAGATCTGCCGGCCCTGAACTCTCCGGTTGCGTAGTCCCCCAGGCCTCCCTCATGGCGGTCCGAGCGTCCTTCGAGAACAACTGTGAGATCGGTTGCTTTGCCAAACTTACCAATACCTACTGCTTGGTGGCCATCGGAGGATCAGAGAACTTCTACAGGTGTGGCAGGAGCCTCGGGGCCGACGGAGGCGGCGGGGAGGGATACCCGGAGTTCCAGGCCCCCAGCCCGTGACCAAGTCCATGTCCCTACAGTGTGTTCGAGGGCGAGCTCGCCGATACCATCCCCGTGGTGCACGCGTCCATCGCCGGCTGCCGCATCATCGGGCGCATGTGTGTGGGTAAGGCAGGTGGAGGACGCTGAGGGAAAGAGTAGAGCCTCCAGACACTATTAATCATACCCCTCGAGAGGACCTAGAATGACCTAGGAATTTTCAGGCTTCGGTTATTATCTCCATGTACTATGTAATCTCCCAGGCTGAGTGGGACCTAGTCTGAGTGTCAGCAGAACAAGGACAACCTGTGGCAAAACCTTATCAAGAATAGTGGTAACAGGGGCTGGGATTGTGGCTCAGTGGTAGAGTGCTTGCCTCGCATGCGTGAGGCACTGGGTTTGATCCTCAGCACCACATAAAAATAAAAAAAATAAAGATATTGTGTCCATCTAAAAAAGAGAGAGTAGTGGTAACAAATAGTGCTTTCACTCGTGTTCACATTCCATCTTCACAACGACACTGCGAAGTAGGAATTATTATCCTATTCGATGATGAAACTGAGGCTCAGAGAACCTATGTGACTCACCAAGTTCCACACCTAGGGTGGAGGAGGATTTGAATATCATCTTTTCCCCACCCCTGACTATGGGAACGTTTTTTTCTCTTTTTTTCCACAGAGTTCTGCCTCTGTAAAATGACTGGCTAAGATTCTGGGTTATCCTGTTCAGCTACATTTAAATCTTCAATTTCCTTTACCACATCTATGAAATGGCATCCCTATTCCCTAATCTCTCAGCACTGTTGACTTCTTGACTCTGACTGTCAGTCCTTTTTTTAAGCGGGCTCTGTATGCCTTTACTACCACCTCTTATGTCTTAGTTCTGTACATGTGGGTCATACATACAGTAGTTTGTTCCTTGTATTTCTTTACTTGTATTTTAATTTTTTTTAAAATCTAGGTACTTTCTGATTCAGTTAAAACACCCTGATATCAAAATATTAACAAAACACTGATTTCTAATCATGGCAGTAGAACTTGAAGCAAATTTTGACATAACAAGAGAATTTAGCCTAGCCATTGGTATTTTAATGAGAGTAATTCATTAAACTTCTGAATTATGAAGTGTAGAGTTGCGACCTTGCAGGGATAGGCAGAGGGTTAGCCATAGTTGTCCCAGTGTAATCATTTGGTTCATTCTTCTTGTCTAATAGTACTTCAGGATGTATTCCTCCATTCCAATGACAGTAGCCATTTGGGCAGTTCTTGGCTTGGTCTATTAGGAATGGGAAAGTTAACAGGTTATATGATTATTCAGCTTAGTAGGTGATGCCAGATGATTTTCTGAAGTGATCGATTAATATATACTCCTGTCAGAGGATATGAGAGTTTGAGTTAATTCCACACATCTTTGACAACACCTGATATTGATGGTCTTAAATTTTTTAGCCATTCTGGTCAGTGTGTAGTGTTAGCTAAATTTTTCTCCCCTTGATGCTGCAGTCAAACCCAGGGGTACACTCATGGTAGGTGAGAGATCCACCATGGAGTTACATTCCTAGCCCAGCAAAATGAACAACTCACGCCAAGGGCCTTTCCTACTAGTCCTGCTTTCCCCAGTAGATGATAATGAAGTAAGTGGCAGAGTTTGTTGGGATAGATTTCTGGGTCATATTGGGACTGCCCAAGGGACCATGGGTCCCCTTGAGTGACGTACAGATTATTGGGTTGGAGGGCTGGGGTCTGAGACTTAAAATCATTCTGGGAAAGCTAATTAGGTTGGGCTCAGTTGTACCCTGAGCCCTTAGGGCGCAAGAAACATCTCCTGTATTCATTGTTCATCTTTGCCCTACCTTCATTTTGGGTCTTCCAGGGAACAGGCATGGGCTGCTGGTGCCCAACAACACTACTGATCAGGAGCTGCAACACATTCGCAACTGCCTCCCAGACTCAGTGCAGATCCGTCGGGTAGAGGAGCGACTCTCAGCTCTGGGCAATGTTACCACTTGCAATGACTATGTGGCCTTGGTCCATCCAGACCTGGACAGGGTAAGTCAGCCCAGCTTGGCCCAAGAATCACAGGACCAGCCTTCTCTGGTTAGCCACTCTTTCTTGCCCCACAGGCAGAAATTAGTATCACTTACGATATCTCCTTATTTTGGGCACTTATAGGAATAGTGACACAGTTCATCCATGATGTGCTTAATGTCAGAAGCTTTGGAAGGCATTAATCCTTCAGGATCACAAAGATTGGTCCATCCAGTACAGTGGCCTGGGTTAAGATAAATGATTGACAGTTAAACTCGAGTATGGCTTAGAGGGAAAAAGGTGACATGGAGACTGGCCTTCAGCAGTTCAGGGCATGCATGGGTATTAAGTGCTCCACAGCTGGCCTAGACTCTCTTTTCTCTGAGTGAGGCTTCCATACACAGCTACATAGTAGAGAAATGAGGGAGTCAGCTGAGCCCAGAGTAGTTCTGGCTTGGAGACTCCCTGGTTCTTGAGCTGAACGTTCTGGGCCCTTACCACAGTACCTTTGGCCAACAGGAAACAGAAGAAATTTTGGCTGATGTGCTCAAGGTGGAAGTCTTCAGACAGACAGTAGCTGACCAGGTGCTAGTAGGAAGCTACTGTGTCTTCAGCAATCAGGGAGGGCTGGTGCATCCCAAGACTTCAATTGAAGACCAGGATGAGCTGTCTTCTCTTCTTCAGGTCCCCCTTGTGGTAAGCATTCCCGCTCTCGGACCTCTGTCTCCTGCTGAGGCAGATCCCTACCAGTGTTTGGGAATCGGAGTCATTACCTACCCTAGTTTGGGATTGGGACTGTGGCCTAGTGGTTTTGGGGGAGTGTCCTCACTAGGGAAGGGAGAGACTTTGGCTGTTGGTACCATGACCCAAACCAAGCCTATCCCATGGCAGGCAGGTACTGTGAACCGAGGCAGTGAGGTGATAGCTGCTGGGATGGTGGTGAACGACTGGTGTGCCTTTTGTGGCCTGGACACAACCAGCACGGAGCTGTCGGTAGTGGAGAGTGTCTTCAAACTGAATGAAGCCCAGCCTAGCACCATTGCCACCAGCATGCGGGATTCCCTCATTGACAGGTATCTGGGGCCAGGGCAAGAGTTCACTTTGCCTTTTGAGGGAAGCGGGAAAAGATGCCATTTAGTGTGGGAGCCATATTGTGTTTGTACCAATAGGTTCTCAAGTGAAAGTGTATCTGCACACTGCTGAGTAGTCGCAGAATATGGGATACAGCCAGTAAATATGTCTTTAGCATCCACTAATCCTCATGTTTTTTTTTTTTTTGGGTACCGGGGATTGAACTCAGGGGTACTCGACCACTGAACCACATCCCCAGCCCTATTTTGTGTTTTATGTAGAGACAGGGTCTCACTGAGTTGCTTAGCACCTTGCTGTTGCTGAGGTTGGCTTTGAACTCGCGATTCTCCTGTCTCAGCCTCCCTAAGTGCTGGGATTACAGGCTTGAGCCACCGCGCCCGGCTACTAATCCTCATCTTTGAAGGACAGCTCTGTAGGCAGACCTGTGGTCCACCTTATTTGCTTACTGACCATGTTTGGTTTTTGTTGTTGTTTTGTTTTTGGTACTGGGGATTAAACTCGGGGGCACTTAACCACTGAACTATATCCCCACCCTTTTTTAAAATTCTATTTAGAGACAGTCTCACTCACTGAGTTGCTTAGGGTCTCACAAAGTTGCTGAGGCTAGCTTTGAACTCAGTATCCTTCTATCTCAGCCTCCTAAGCCGTTGGGATTACAGGTGTGTGGCACTGACTGCGCCCAGCTCGTGGTTGTTTTGTTCTGTTTTTTGCAGTTTGTATTTGCCTATGTGTCAGTATCTTCAGCCCAAGACCTAAGACAGAAAAGAGCTATTGTCTAGGGAAGGTGTGAAAGCTACTCTTAATCACTGAAGAGACCCCAGATACTTGGGGGGCTGGTTGGGGCTGAATAGTGCATCAGAATTCCAATCTGAACCCAGCACGGTGGTGCAAGCCTGTAATCCCAGCACTTAGGGAGGCTGAGACAGGAGAATCGCGAGTTCAAAGCCAGCTTCAGCGATGGCGAGGCGCTAAGCAACTCAGTGAGACCCTGTCTCTACATAAAACACAAAATAGGGCTGGGGATGTGGCTCAGTGGTCAAGTACCCCTGAGTTCAATCTCCAGTACCAAAAAGGAAAAAATTCCAATCTGGATTTTTGTTGGTTAAAAAACAAACAAACTGGGAGCCTGACTCTAGAGATAGAAATCTTAGTCCCTTTGGGTTATCTATGAGGATAGAAACCCCCAAATAGAGCAAACGCCAAATAACTGACCCATGGGTAAAATTTCCCTTCATTCTCCTTCCTTAATTGGTTTGCTTGATGTTCATTGATCCGTAATGGAAAAGACTCCCTAATGGATAGCCAAGGCAATTTAGTTGTGCATTCTGCCTCTGAGGGGCTTACAGTGTAGCAGGGGAAAAAAGAGAAAGTGACCACAGATAACTTTTAGCTATCTTCAGAGGAGAAATAAAAAGTGCCGTAATTGTCCTCAGAGGTTAATTTGGGTATCTCTGATGAGAAACTTTTGGGGATCATGGTGGTTTCATAAAGGACAGGTCATTTATTCTGGTTTCAAGGAGTTAGTAGGTATTTGTGTAGGGACAGATTGGAGAAACTCTCAGACAGAGAGATGGGAAATTGTGGAAAACATGGAGGAGAGAGGTAGTATTCTCAGAGTGCTGTGGACTTTGAACATCTATGTCACCATGCCAGGAAGTTTTAGCTCTCAGCCTGCAGTTTTGAGCTTTTGTGTTCTGGAGTAGGGCCCAGTTCTGTTTTTGTTTGTTTGTTCTGGTCTATTTTTTAAATAAACTACCCTGGGTGATTTTGATGGGGACACTTTGGGAACCAAGAAGTTTTGTTGTGGTGCTGGGGATCAAACCCCAGACCCTCTTGTGTGCTAGGCAAGCATTTTGCCCTGAGATATGTCCCTAGCCTGAAAAGGTCTAATGCAACAACTTTTAATATGCCAGACAATAGTGATGTGATAATGAGTAAAATATATCCCATGTACTTTTGGAACATAGAATCTTGTAAGGAAGATAGTACTTACACAATCATTTATTTAAAGAACAAAAATCCTTTTAGCAACCTGAGAACAGAAAAGGAATTTCTGTAACGTCATAATTAATACCTACCAAAAAAACTACAGCAAATGTTGCATTTAACAGTAAAACTTTAGAAGCTGCCATTAAAGTCATGCAAAATTGCTACACTGGTCAGTGTTTTTCTGGTAGTCCTTGCCTATGCAGTTAGATAATATAAAGAAATGGGGGGCCGGGCACAGTGGCAGATGCCTGTTAATTCCAGCACTTTGGGAGGCTGAGACAGGAGAATCACGAGTTCAAAGCCATCCTCAGCAATGGTGAGGCACTAAACAACTCAGCGAGACCCTGTCTCTAAATAAAACACAAAATGGGGCTGGGGATGTGGCTCAATGGTCAGGTGCCTCTGAGTTCAACTCCTGGTACCAAATAAATACATAAATAAATACAAATTTAAAAATAAAGAAATGGGTATTGGAGCTGGGTACGGTGGTGCACGCCTGTAATCCCAGCAGCTTGGGAGGCTGAGAGGAGGATTGCGAGCTCAAAGGCAGCCTCAGCAACTTAGCCAGGTGCTAAGCAACTCAGTAAGACCCTGTCTCTAAATAAAATATAAAATAGGGCTGGGGATGTGGCTCAGTGGCAGAATGCCTCTGAATTCAATCCCCAATATCAAAAAAAGGGGGGGGGGCTGGGATTGTAGCTCAGTGGTAGAGCGCTTGCCTCGCATGCGTGAGGCCCTGGGTTCCATCCTCAGCACCAAATAAAGACATTGTGTCCATCTACAACTAAAAAAATTAAAAAAAAAAAAAAAAAACGATCATTCACTAGTCTTTGGTTTTGGGGCACATTTTGTTTGAGGTGCCATGAGATCTCATGATGAAGATACTAGGTAGGCAATTAGAAATACATACTTCAGTTTTAAAATCATATAATGAAGCCAGGCATAGCACAAGCCTGTAATCCCAGCAC
>PVHX01008031.1:0-86197 GCA_004024805.1 Geosciurus inauris
CTCCATGCACAGGTGGCTCCAGCCAGCAGGTCCCACTCCTCCTCCACAGATTAGAGCTGGTGGGTGAGCCACAGGCAGGGCTCAGGAGTCAGCCAGTGTGGATGTGCACCTCATCCATGGTTTTCCCAATTTATTACATGCTCCAGATACCCTGGTGTCACAGTCCACGTCATTTGCTCAGCAGCCTTGCTGAGGAGGCAGTGTGGAGGGCCAGCCAGATCTCTAGTGTGGGCCTTTGGAATCGGAAATCTGAGTACCTTTCTGGCTGCTGGAACAGAGGGACACATACCCACTCTTTAAAGGTGTCACATCTGCTCACTCCACCTCACCTAGCCTCAGGGAGCCTGAGAAGTGAAGGAGCACATGAATATTTGGTGACTAATATGTGTTTCTGCCCGGCAAAGCCCTGGGCAAGCTGTGAGACTCTGGCAGGTGGTATCCATCTCTGCCTTGTTTTTCCCCAGTTCTGTGAGGCAGCAGGAAGGTCCCTTCTACCTCTGACAGGCCCCTGCTCCTCTGGAATCAGGACATGGCACTTGAAATGAGAACTAGGCCCACAAAGATGATCAGTGGCAAAGCCCAGCATTGAATAGAAGCTCCCTGACACTTAGTCCAGTGCCATTTTCAGCTCCAAGGACCGCTCTCAATTGTCCCTCCCAATGAGACGTGGAGGAGTGAACCATCCTGGTAATCTGAAAGGCCACCAAACATTTAAGAAACAATCCACAGCCTATTTACCTTCTTACATTTTGTAGAATACCATTACAGTTTGGTTTTACATTGAGCAGCCAGTCTGGCATAAAGAAAATGAACATTTAATGAGCCCCTAATTATGCCAAGCACTAATGATGCTGAGCATAACAATAGTAATGCTAATGGCTAAACATTTACTAAGAGCCTTCTGTGTGCAGCCCATTCTCAGCATTACTTGTTTTGACTTGGGTACACTGCCCCTATGAGGTCATTACTGTTACTCTCTTCCCAATAGGGACCTGATTACCTCCATGGAATAGATGAGGAAACTGAGACTCAGAGAGGCAAAGAAGCACAGGGAGGAAGGTGTGGAACCAGGCCTTACAGGCAAGACTAACTGATTCTAAGCCCAGAGCTCATTGCCAGTCTGACAGACCTACAGATTCAATGCCAGGGCTCCACACTTTTTGTGTCTTCAGCTACACCCAGATCTTCTGGGTAGGGACAGCAGTTTTAGGGATGCTGGACACTGTGCTTGTTCAAGCAGGAAATATTCACATACCTACGATGTGTTAGGAACCATCCTAAATGCTAGGAACACTACAGCAGCAGGTGAGGTTCTGACTTTAATCAGACATTTATTTCTCTGTGGAATACCCTTGGTTTTTTAAAAATGTCCTTGAACAGGAACTTAAGAACTTTGATCCCAGCTCCTGCCCAGCAATGGTTGTGCGTTCAAATGTCTTGTTCAAAATCCATGGGCTCTGCTGGAAAAGCAAGGACCCTGTTCCACCAGCTGATCCGGTGACTAACCAGCTGGGCATTCGCTGATGATGGACTTTGTGCTAGTTCCTGTGGTGATCAGTAGCCAACCGCGTTGAAGCCAGCATTTGAGATCACCTAGTCGTACATGTTGGGGTTTTGTAGAAGAGGAAATCTAGGCTTTTCTGGCCTGTGAGTTGCTACTGTCAAGTTTCCAGGTGAAGCCAGCTCCAAAGCAGCAGCCTGTACCAGTGACTCGCTCCCCCCCACTGACGTGAATGTTCCTGGTACGGTATTTACACCTCCTTTACAGTTTCCACCATATGCCTTCGTTCTGATCCTCCTCCCTCTCACATTCCCTCAGACCAGAGAACTAGCCAGGCTCTTCTTGCTCCCTTGGCCCCTAGGCTTGCAGAAGCTTCAAGGAACATGGTTCTGTCCATCACAGAGGAGAAAAGTGACATGCACAACCTCAAATGCTGGCAGCGGAACCTGGGCTGGAACCTTGTGCTTCATTAGCTTGTCATGTCCTTCTTGTTTTTAGGGTCAGAATCTCATACAAAGTTCTTGCTGGGCACAGAGGCACACCCCTGTAATTTTAGCTACTCAGGAGGCTGGGGCAGGAGGACTACAAGTTTGAGGCCAGCCTGGGCAACTTAGCAAAATCTTGTCTCAAAATAAAATTTTAGGAAAGGGGTAGGGAATGTGGCTCAGTGGTAGAGCACTTGCCTAGTAATGTATGAGGCCCTGGATTCAATCCCCAGCACCACAAACAAACTAAAAAGTTCTCTACTAATGCTAATCATTTAAAATTTGGAAGGGGGAGACCCACAGGAGAGAAAGGTCTGGATAAGTATGGCTATTAAATATTGTTTTGGTGAGCTTCAGTTTTTTTTTTCTCAAGTGGTTTAAATTTTAGAGTTTGATTCCCAGCAAATGAGACTGTGACTTAATTATCTGGCAGAAGAGAAGACTTGGTCCCTGGCCAACTGGGCAGCCAAGGAGGAAGACTGCAGGGCTTCGTATCTCTGAGCAAGAAGCTTCTGGGCTAGGCAGCCTGGCTGCACCCTGAGGTAACAAAAATTTCCTTCTTTCTGAGATTCTGGAAGCGTCTTGCCCACCGGACCTTTAACCCTCCTTGTATGCTTTGCAAGAGTAATAGGAATTCAAATTGACTTTTGAGAACAGAAAATGCTATTTGATTCCTCCTCGCTCATCTGATACAGCTGGAGACAGTCTGTACTGCAGTTCAAATAACCTTGAGGACAGAGGACACCGGTCACCATTATGTCCCTTCCACCCTAGCCCCCATACCATCCTGCCATCTTCCCCTGTCCTAGCGCCACATAGTAACTATAGCCAGAGCTGTGGTAGCCCCAGCCTTCCTGTCCTGTTAGGCACCCCAAAAGCAGAGAGTGCCCTGCCTGCTACCCTTGGCTTCTGCAAAGACTAGTGGGGAGGATCTGAGTCCCACCCAGGACAGCAGAGCCCCTGGCTGCGGTGGCCACCCCCCTTTGCTGAGTTGATGCTCAGTACATATTTGTGGGATTTCTGAGCCAGGCAATGCTGATGGACCCACACTGACCCTTATCCAGGACGCAAGCAGTTGGAGACTTGGCACATTGGTGATTTGTCCTGGCAAGGGATGAAACATCTTTGCACCATGTGCTGTGGGTAACCTAAAGGCAGGCTCACAGTGTTTGAGTTAATCATGAGAATAGCTAGTGATCACTTAGCCAAGTCTTTTCCCAAAGGAGGGAAGGAGGGGAAGGAAGAAGGGAGAGGGAGGGAGAGAGAGGAGGGGAGGATACAAGAGCTAAAGAACAAAGAGCATTTCCGCCAACCCTTGCAAAACCATGCGGGGCCCTTGCTTGAAAGATTTGTGAAAACAAAACAAAACCTAAAACTGGAGTTACAACGTGTGTAGACAGGTGCACACACAGTAACAGCACAGCCCAGGAGTTTCGTATTTGGAGCGTTTTGTTTGCATAGGTATTTCCCCAACATAGCAGCAGAAAAGACATCGAGGTTCATGGTCTGTTTTATAAGTTCCCACTTGCAGATATTCAGCTTTAAATCAAGGCTTTCCCGAACCAAGAAGGCTATACATTTGTGTAGTGTTTAGCAATGTGTTTGTTGAATAACAAATGACCCATGAAAAAAAAATCCCTAATTCTAGGTTTGCAGAAAGTGACTATTAATTGCTAATTACCGACTTCATTATGGGTATCTGTAACAAAAGTCACAGGGCGTATTGGGCAAATTATGATTTTTCATAAAATAATTACCAAAGGAAACATGTCCCTGCACATTTCCCTTGCTGACTCGTTCTGAGACCAAGTATCACAAGTTGGGGTTTGACAACTTTCCTCGTGACCGGAATTTCAATGTAGGGCTTATAATTGGGGACCCTGGGAACACAAGGACATGTTTTCATTTCACAAGAGAAATCCAGAGGCTAAGGAAGCACGGATATATAGTAGTGTCCCCTTACTCCCAAATGTACATAGAGAGGAAGCTGTCTGGCCTACTGAATAGTGTCTGTCCTTCTGTTCTGATGCGGTGACGTGGAACTTCTCTACTCTCTGGGATAAATGTGTGGCCCAGGAGAATTTCCATACACAGGCAGGGGTCAGACATCTGAGCTCCCCAGTTCAGATGACCATTGCTGCTGACTTGGAGCTGGTAGTTCATCCCTCTCTGGCCTCAGTTTCCCTTCTTATAAAGTGGAGGTGTCCCATTTCCTTTCACAGGTAGCCAATTGGGAGTCTCTACACCTTCCCGTTTGGCTAGGTTTCTGCGGCTGGGGCTGCGGGTAAGAGGCGTGCTGGTGCCCCGGCAGCCTATTGATTCAGGCCTTTCTGGAAGCCTTGTATGAGAAAACTTGACTTGCCACCTAAATGGCGCCTCACACCACCCTTGTGATGTTCCTTGCAAACCCCAGGAGGTGCTGAGCAAGCAGCCTGCCCCAGGGCTTTTGCTAGTCCAAGCCCTAAGACCCCAAGGGAGAGAGAGGGGTCTGCAGCTGATTTACAGGGAAGCTTGGAGAAAGGGAAAGAGAAAGGGGAGCTGGGGGTGGGGCAGGAGAGGGCTGGCAGGTTCCCAGTCCCTGGCCTGGCTGGAAAAGTTAATGGGTCATGTCAGTGGGGTGGCGTGGGCTGGCCTGGCCTGGCCTCCCTCTTCCTTCTCTGGAATGTGGTGTTTACTTACTGCCCTGTGGATCCTAGTTTCTCTCAGGAAGTCACTTTTTCCAGGGTTGGAGGAGGCTGGCAGACTGTTTCCCAAGAACTCCCTCTTCCTCCTCAGCTAGAGCTCTTGGGGACCAGGGGGTGAGAGGTGGAGAGGACTTTGGGAGTGCATTGGGCTGTCTGAGTGGTCGGCCTGGGCTGAAGCCCCCTGTCCTCACCCCTGTCCTGTTCTGAGCCTGGAAAGGGGTGGTAACTCTGGGGGTGGGGACAGAAAAGTGAAAGCAGCCAGCATGATGCAATCTCCAATCGGCTTTCCTGTCCCTTCCTCAAGCACCCAGCCCCAAGGAGCAGCCCCAGGACCTAGGGGCAGAGATGGGAGCAGTTCTCAGGCTGCTAGGTGGCTTGAGCAGGAGCTGGCAGTTTAACCAGCTGGTGTCTTTTTGTCAAAGGTTGTGATGGCGACTCTGGCCCCACCTCAGATACAGGCTCTTCTTTGTTTCCACGTGGGCTTTGGCTGGAGCTCACATCTTGCCCCTTCTCGAGGTGACATTCAGGTCTCAGCTCTCCTGTCCCCTCTACCAGCAGCCTTCCCTGAAGTGGCCCCCACTCCTTGTCCCTCCAGACCAGAATTTCTCTATCTCCACGCCTCCTGGTCTGGGGGATTCTGGGTTGTGGGGCCTGCCCTGTGCTTACAGGGTGCAGCAGGCCTGCCCACCATATGCCAGCAGCACCTTCCCTCGAGGGTGACAACCAAATAGTCTACAGGCTTTGCCCAGTGGCCCCTGGGGGCAAAGCTATCCCTTCCCTCCTCCCCCGTGGAGAACCTCTGGGCTGTCACACCCACTGCCTACTTTCTTCATAGCTCTCTTCACTCTCTAGAGTGATCTTGGTTTTATTCTTGATCCCAGGAGCATGGCGCCCTGGCAGCACGTTATATATACCTGAGGAGCTTTTAGCAACCCCTGCGCCCGGCCCACCCTGTCTCTGGAGTGTGCGTGCTCTTTTGTACAACTCCCAGGTCAGTCTGCTGGGCAGCTGGTTGAGGCTCACCATTCTCCCCTGGAGGTTGAGCCACCTGGGGGAGTGACAAGGTGGGATGGCCACAGTTGTTGTTAGGATGTACAGTAGTGCCTGGCACCTTGCAGGACTTAATGCCAGGACTGAATGAATGGACCAATACTCCAGAAAACCCATCTTCACTAGTGGGTGGTTTTTGTTGGGATTCTTTCATTTTCATTATTCATTCAATAAACATTCAGTGTTTGCAGTGTGCCAGGTGGTAAATGCTGGGATGGAATGGTGAGTCAAACTTGGCCCCTGTCTTCTGGGAGCCCAATATGTAAATGCACAGGGTGATCCACAGAACAGGATCATTGTAAACTGGGGGTCTGTGGAAAGCAGTCAAAATATAGAACAGGTCGGTTCTCGGGAGACACTGGAAGGACCCGGCTGTCTCCTTACGAGGGGTTTAATTCACACGTTCACACTTGCACAGCATCCTAGCCCTGCTCAGTAGATGTGGCTTCCATTTCCTGGTGGAGGGAACGGAGGTTCTGGGAGGTCACCTAACGTCCTCAGAGTCATCTGCCTTTCTGTAGCCCAGCCTGGATTCAAACCCCGGTCCGTCTCTCTACAAAGCCCAGGTTCTTTCCAGAACACAATGCTGCATCCAGAGCTGAGACTAGAATAGGGGTCCCTGGGTTCCCCTGTGTGCAGGGCAGAGGCTCAGCCCCTTCAGACTACACCTAGATAAATCTGGCTTGGCCACTGTCCAGCTGGAGGCTCCACATTTCCTGCCCTTGGAGGTCACCTCTGAGGTCCCTGCATTCTGTGCTTTTTCATGCTATGATACCAAGAATTGGGCTGTTTTAGTTTCAGTCCTGAGAAGCAGACCCCATGGCAAAAATGCAGATAGTTAATGGAGAAGGGCAGGGAGCTCTGGTGGGGGCAGGGAGTGAGACGGGGAAGGGAAGGCAGCCAGGGAGTGGGGTGCCATCGGGCAGGTTACTTTGGTGGGCCACTGGAGCACAGTCCAGGGAGCTCTGGGTGCCAGGGGAGACCTGGGCCTCTGCGTTGCCTCTCACCTGAGCATTGGGACAGGTATTCGCCACCTTCCACCAGCCACTGGCTGCAGACTGCTTCTCAAAGTCATGTAATTCCCCTGAACTTCAGGCCTGCCATGCGGGAAGCCACATGGGCCCTGGAAAGTGGGAGAGACAGAGACACTGGGCCAGGCCCCAACATAACCTGCTATAGGCCCAAAGAAACACCTCTCAATGACAATTCCTTTTTAGTTATCAGTCCCATTTATGGAGCACCTGTTGTATACCTAGCTTCAAGCTAGGTTTGGGGGTTTAAACAGAATGTAAGATCCCTGTCCTGAAAGAACTGGTCCTCAGGTCGGAGGGCTAGAGCACACCCTGAATAAGCATCATCTGTCTACAGACATGACATTGTGACTCTTCAGCTCAGCACTGGTAGCTCTTCATCCTTGGGCCCCAGCTTCATCTCCAGTCATTACCCCCCATGCCACCCTGAGTTCTCTGCTCCAGGATCTTTGAACTCCTCGTAGCTCCTGAAGACACGCCTTCTCCCTTCCCTCCTCCCTCTGGACCTTGGCACCTCTAGTCCCTCTTCCCTGTTGCCAGAATGACGCCCATCTTTCATGAGTCAGGTCAATGTCACCTCTTGTCTCTCTGACTACCAGCCCCAGCCCTACTAGTTCCCAGGTGTCTGGGGACTTGCCTGTGAGGCTCTCTGTTCTCATTCCCAGCAGAGCAGTCATTCACACACAATTGTGACTGCCGCTTCACTTGTCTGCAAGCCTCTGGGAAATTAAGGCTGAACTCATGGGGCATTAAAGCCAGGTGTGAGAATGAAAGCTAGGCCTGATCTGAAACTTGGCTTATTACTTGTTAATTGTGAGGCTTTGGGTTGGCCTTTCTGCCTCAGTCTCCCTATTAGTAGAAATGGGCACAGTCTGCCAAGGTGTGGTGGTGCATACTTGTGGGAGGCTGAGGTGGGAGGATCATAAGTTCGAGGCCAGCCTCAACAATTTAGAGAGAACCTGTCTCAGAATAAAAACTCCAGAGGACTGGAGATGTAGCTTAGTAGTAGAGCACCCTGAGTTCAATCCCCAGCACCAAAAAAGGAAGGAAGGAAGTAGGGTGGAGGGAGGAGGGAGGGGAGGGGCATGTAAGGCTTCCCATACGGGGTGCCTGCCTGCATCATGGTATGTACAGGCACCTGAGTGGGGCAGAGGAGAAAGTGCACAGATGGGGGGTAAGGAGAGTTGGGGGCTGCTGGAAGTGGGTGGGGCAAAGTAGGCCTGCACTGGGTGGGAAGCACGGGGCAAAACTGGCAGTCCCACCTGCCAGGCCTGAAGGAGCAGAGGAGGGGTGGCCTGGGACTCGGGAGAGGCAGAGCCAGGGAGAGTGGCCATCCATCCACCTGAGGTGAAGTGCAGGGCCCCATACCCTGTGCCCATGGTGGCCAGGCACCATCCTAAACCCGATGACTCTTCTGAGCCACACTCGGGGGTAAGGATTCCTCTTTGCCCCACTTGGCAAACAGGAAACCTGAGGCCCAGAGAGATAAAGTCATCTTTTCGGGGTCTCATGGTGGGGGCAAAAAGGGGTCAATAGACCTCGCTGTCCGACCCTCTGATCTTGCGCCAGCTTCACTGTAGAGCTCAGCTGGAATGTGCAGGGCCAGGTTACCTCTGCAGCAGTCCACAGGGACATAGGCAGGCCGTGGGTCCAGAAAGCGAGGGAAAGGGTTCCTCACAAGGGCGGCTGGTGAGACCTGCCCCCGGCTGCTGCCATGCTGCTGCTGTCATTGGTGGATCACCCAAGCCTGGGACAATGCCTGGCTCCTCGTAGGCAGACTCAGATGTTTTCCAAGTGAGTCAACGAACCACTAACCTATTAACTACAAATTATAGCAACAGCACTTGGGCCCTAAATAGCATATTTATTGAATAATGTAATTGAAAATATTATCCCTTTAAGCTTCTGGTAATAGAGGAAATGGTCCTCTCCCTAGAGATTTAATAATATTATATATTGTTGACTCAGGGAATTCTTTTTGACATTTATTCAGGATTTTCAGGCTGCATGCAAAGAAAAGCAAAAATACTATAATCAGCATTATATAGGTAGAAATAGAAAAATAGAGTTTTCCATTCAAATTGATGTGTTAGGCACTTGGAGGTAGCCTTTTACTTCAAGTGAAAAGTTTAATGTTCCTGCCTAAGACCACTCAATTGGAGATGCTTGGAGGCCACACATGTTGTCCCACAATCCAGAGCAAGTCGTGGTTATAAGGCACAGGGCTCAGGGCTGACCACGATACGGGAGGCCGTTGACATAGTAATCAGCAATAATAGCTGAGGCTTTCATGTGCCAGACCTTCTCCTGAGATGTACCTGCCTTCTAGAGGGGTCACCTCTTTAGCCTCATTTTACAGGTAAGAGATAAGTTGTCCAAGGTCACCCAGGGGTAAGCAGAAGACCACTGGTATAATATCAGAGTCTGATCCTGAACACTGTCTTTTAGCTACTGTCCTCATTAGAGAATGGTGGAGCTGAGGCCTCAGTATCATCCCTTTTATTTCAAAATCAGGGTCAGAGAGGTACTGGGACTTGCCTAAGGTCACCCAGTTCTATTAGTGGGAGAGTTCAAATGAGTCTTAGTGCCTGCTTCTAACTCTGAAACATCCTGTGGCCTGGGTCAGGTCACATACCTTTTTTTCAGTTTACTTATTCATATGTAAAGTAGAATTAATAATTATGCCTTTAAATCTTTTTTGAATTTTTTTCAGTTGCTGATGGACCTTTATTTTTTACCTTTATTTATATCCAGTGCTGAGAATCAAAACCAGTGCCTCGCCCCTGTGAGGCAAATGCTCTAGCACTGAGCCACGACCTCAGCCCTGCCTTTAAATCTTTTAAAAACGCTAACGGTCATGTCTGCCCTGACTCCTCTTTGAGGTTAGGACCACATATGATGTATATGGACAACTCAGGAAAACTGCAGGGTCCAAGAGTTCCCCACATACCTGTAACCCACACAATTCCAAGTTCATAGTCCACAGTGCTCCCCACACCCCATCCCGTTTTTGAGTGGACAGGTCCCAGAGAAGGGAACAATATGCCAAAGCCAGGGAGCGAATGCCCTTCCCAGGATTTGCACCTGCCTAGTCCAGGCTGGAGCTCCCAGCCACTATCTAGACTTCCAACAAAGATGGCCAGTGGTGCTCTGTTTTGCACTGAATACAGCATCTTCTCAAGAAGAGCAAAAGCCACAGAGCAAAGGAGAACTGTTTCTATAAAAGCCGGATCTGGAAGGCACTGGCCAGCCTTGCGGCCTCGCAGTGGAGATGGTAACAAATGCCATTAGTTCCTGCCTCTATGATGTAAGGATGCTGCAAGGCTGCGGGCGAGGAGAAGAGCGCAGACGCCTTCTGAAGTCACACGGGTGTTCACATCGAAATGTGAGCCATGTCTGCAGTGGCTGGAAGAGGACAAACCTGAAGCCACTAGAAAGAGGAGCTGAACACAAGCTGGTGTCCCTGGTGTTATTTAGTTATGGCCACTGAGTGCTTTTAGACAACAGGTGACCAGAAAACCCAAGGGCCCATGTGCCTGATGGGACTCCAGCCACCTCCTTTCCTCGCCTACCAGGCAGGGGCCCAAAGTTGAAGAGCAGGACCTGGAGGGAGGCAGATGTGAGTTTGAATCCTGGCTCTGCCCCTCACCAGCTGTGTGAATTTGACCACTCTATGCTGCCATTGTATCGTCTGTGAAGGAGAATAATTGTACCTCCATCACTGAGTCTTTTTAAAGGTTAAAAGAAATCCTTTACCTAGAGAGGACTCTACTCAAAGAATTAGAAACAGAAGGTTAGAGAAGGTAGCCTTTGGGGAGTGCGTTGGAGTGGGGTGAGGTGGGAACTCTCTTCCTTATAAGCTGGTGGTTTTCATTAACAGCCTTTCTAGTGTTTGATTTCTTGACCATGGACTTGTGTGTGTTTGCTAAAAAAGAATATTTTGAAGGCATTTTAAGAGATCATGTAGATCCAGCACTATGCATGATGCTTAGCAAACAGCAAGAGCTTAATATGTGAAGGATGTTCATTTCCACACACCCAGATAACTTGTCCTTATTTTCTGTATGCTTTGAGGAGGGACCCGAGGGTCTCTGTTATAGCTGTGTGCAGCCTGTGGCTCTGGAATTACCAAGTGGGAAGGGGGCACGGGCAGTCTGAGGCCGATATCCTCTCACTCAATGAAGAGTGGAGCCGGTTGCGCCCTTCCTGGTCCACACCCTCTGGCCTCCCTGCCCCTGGCTTGCTGAAGAGGGTAGGTACCACTTCAATACCTGGACTTAGCTATGAGCTGCCTTAGCTGCCTTAGGTCTGCTTCCCTGGGCTGCTTCCGTCCCAGGCTGTCTTGTCAGGACAGAGAGGGAAGAGTATTCATGGGAATCCAGCATGGTCTTGCCGAGATCAGGAGGAGCCAGTTAACTTTGTTTGTTAAAAATGAGTTTTGAGTTGCTGAGGGGAAAAAAAACAAAACAACACACAAATCAGGCACTTCTGGTTTTCATCAAGGTGTCTGAGAAGATTGTTGTGGGCTTCTTGGGAACATGATGGGGGAATGTGTAATGACATCACTGGATAACATTGGGGATTAAATGGTCACACCCAAGAGTCCTGGTGGATCCTGGTGAAGTCCCCTGGACTGAGGCTCCTGGCAATGAGCCTGGTATCTCTGGGTTTAAACCCACCCTGTCCACATTCTTATTTGTGACCTAAATGAAGACCTCAGTGTCAGCGCTAGAGCATCCTGTGTGTGAGCTTCCGACCTCGCACTGCTGTAATGAGCTACGGCAACACATGAAGGCCCTTTGCCTCTGAAACCTGGTTTCCTCATCTGTAAAATGGGGGACTGTCCTCCCTGCCTTACTGGCTTGTTTGGGGGACTAGATGTGGAGATGCATGAAGGGCTTGGCCCCTGCCTGAGACCTTGTAAACATTCAATAAGCAGTGACAGTCAGTCATTGTGGTCAGAGGGAACATGAGCCAGGAAGCAGTGGTGGATATGGTGCACGAGAGACAGCCTCCTGAAAAATGTCAGCATGCAGGAAGGATGGACCAAATCTACCAACTCAGAGAACAGCATCCATCCAGGGGAGCAGGACACCCGGGCCCCTAGGTATCACAGATCCGCATTGGGGAGTCTCTGTGGAGCAGCTGCAGGAAGGGCCTGCAGTAGGACAGGGAGGCATATGCCTCTTTTAACAGCATCGATAGCAGAATGGGGTCCAGAGTGAGCAGGTCAGTGACAGCCCCCTCTCCCTCAGAGTCACAAACCCCATTGGAATTGTGCTCAGCTTGGAGTATGAGGGTTGAGGGAAGTGGCCATACACTGCCCTGCCAAAGGAGAGTGTCAGGATGGTAGACAGTCTGGAATCAGGATACCTAAAGTGTCACTTGGTAAAACTGGAAGTGTTTGGTGGAGTTTTAGTGTGAGAAATGGCACAACCCTGCTGCAGGAGCAGATTAGGAACCACTGGAGACAAACCCAGGAGTCGGACTGGTGATCACAGCGTCCTCGTCATTGCTGGAGGAAGCCGACTAGACAGCACGATGAAGTCCACTGGCTGAGCCACCAGCTAGCTAATCCTCCTGCCCTCACCACACTCTTGCAAGAGCCCAACAGGGGACCCCAGGTCTTCAAAGCACACTCTTACACCAGGTCATTGCCATTCTCTGATGGGGCAGAGCGGTGTGGGACAGAGAAGGACACTGTATCCATGCTGTTTGCAGGAGACTGACTTCACCCAGTCGAGATGTTCCAGTGACCATCACCTGGCAGGGAGAGAGCTGATACTGGCTCCCTCACTCTGGGCCACATCCCCTGGGAGAGCACCAAGGGTGTGGCAGTCAATCCAGGAGGTCTGGGTAAAGATGCTTCCTCATGGAAGGAAGACACATGAGGAGTAAGAATTCTCCTTCTCCCATTTAGGAAGCTGCCAGAAATTGAGTGAGCACCTCCTTCATACACCCAGGACTCTCCATTCACTCATTTGGTGAATCATAAAATACGTCCTCGTCACCGATTCTGTTCCAGGTGCTGTTCCCGGTCTCCTAGAGAAACAAAATTGAGATTTCTTCTCTCATGGAACTCCCACTATCGGTCTGGGGAGAGACAAACAATAAGCAATACTCATACTAAATAAGGAAATCATATACTCTGCTGAAAGTGACTATAGTTATGGGGGGGGGGAGTAATAATTGAAGGAAGGGAGGGAGGAAGAGACCCATGAGGCTATCTGGGGAAAGAATATTCCAGACAGAGGGACAAAGGCCCTGTGGCAAGAATGTGCCTGAGAGGTGCAAGGAAAATAGTGGAGGCCACTGAAGCTGGAAGGCACAGAGCCACACGGGCCGTGGCCAGGACGTGGTCCGCACCATGGAGTGATTCATTAACTGGTTCATGCCTCGTGACAGTCCGTGACAGTTGTTGTTCTTATTATCCCTTTTTACTACATAAATAAACTGAGATTCATAGCCAAAACTCATTTATTTCACAACTAAGAAAATTAATACCCAGAGAGGCACTGGGCTAGGACCTGGGTCCCCTGATTTTGGTCTAGAACCCTTTCTCTCACATATCTGCTCTAGAAATGAATTTCCTTTGAGGGAAGTGACTCTGGGCCTCTCTGGAAGATTCAGGTATTGATCGTGGGCTTTTAGCACAGCACTTTTATTTCAGAACTCCCCTATTGGCCATTTTCCATCCTAGTAAGGGGCATGCTGCAAAAAATCCAAAAAGGGGCTAACGTGTTATGCATGACATTAATGAACTCTGGATGAGGGGAGGAAGTCATTGACCTATAGGATGACCAGCACCGCAGTAGTAATAAATTCCACATATGATTGCTTCCCTCATGCCAGGCCCTGTGTAAAGTATCACGTGATAGTGTGTTTATTCTTTACCATCACCCTAAGAAGTAGGTCCTATTACTGCCCTCATTTTTAGATGAGGAAACAGAATCACAGAAAGATGAGGTAACTTGCCCAAGGATGCACCGTAAATAAGTAGCTGAACCTGACTCAAAGCCCAGGCAGGCTGGCTTCAGGGTCTGTCCTCTCAACCCCTCTGTTCACGCAGATTGCCCAGAACCAAGGAAGGCCATACCAGTTGCCAGGTTTGTGTCACCCAGAGCAAGTGTCCATTTCTTGTGGGTGCCAGGCCTTTCATTTTCCTATGCTATGCAGATAGTAAAAATAATCTTTGTGGCTTCTCATCAGACACAGGGACCCTGGGGTTCAAATGGCAAGTTGACTTTCAGACACTCCTGTGGAAGAAGTCTTCAGTGTATCTCATCTCCTATCCCCTCTCTGCCTATCTATCCAGATTGGTTTGAGCAGAGAAAGAAGCCATCTCCATGGATTGAAAATAGGATTTGGAGCTGGGCGCAGTGGTGCAAGCCTGTAATCCCAGCATTTAGGGAGGCTGAGACAGGAGAATCACAGTTCAAAGCCAGCCTCAGCAACGGCGAGGTGCCCCTGAGTTCAATCTCCAGTACCAAAAAAAGAAAAGAAAAGAAAAGAAAATAGGATTTGGTATGTGCTAATGTGTTAATGATGACAATGGCTACAGTTGATGTAGGGCTTGTTCATTCCAACAGGCTGTCACATACAGTAGTCGTATCACTCCATCCCACACAGATTCTGGGAGGTAGGCACTCTTGTCCCCTGTTTATACATGAGGAGGCTGAGATAAATTCGGAAGGCTGGTTTGCTTAGCCACGCTGGAGTACTGATAAGTGGGGAGAGAAGACTAAAATTCAAGTCCAGACCTAGCTACCACTGTCTGCTGGATGAACAGCCACACTCAAAAGGTAGCCCCGAAGACCTCCAGAGGCATGAATCCTGGAAACCCTTCCTCCCATCCTTCTTCCTCAGAAATAAGCATAAGGAACCATGATAAATTCTCAGGGGTATATACTTAGACTTCCTGGGCTTGGCTCTCCACTAAAAAGATTGTTTTTATTCTCCGGGAACTGGCTGGCTGCATCTATTTTACTAAGTTGGATTGCTGAGGGATTGACATGCATTGGCCATGTTTAAGAGTTTGTGTTGATATTACTGTTGTGAAAAAGCACATATTGGTCCCCACCATCTATATGACTGCGACTAATTTTTTTCCCTCTCTCTCCCATCTCATGCAACTTTTGCTCACAGCCTTCTTGGCATAATTGACACATTGGCTCAGGCCGCCAAGACTGCCAACTTGGAGCCTTGGATCAGTTAAATCAGTTATGACAGATGTGATTATTTACAAGAAAATAGAAGTCACTATAATTAGACCTTCTAAGGAATACATTTGGGTGGAGAACGAGAAAGCACAAGTTTAATCTGGCATGATGTATTTGATTTCAGCCGTAAGCAGGTTCTTCTCTATTCTTGAAAGGAGGTGTTGGGGTGTCTGACACCCTCCATAGGCACTGCCATTTATCAGTTTTATGACACAGCTCTTGATAGATGGAAAGCCAGGTGGTAGAGTGAGCATTAGACTGGGCACCAGAGAAATCATTTCAGTTCTCAGCTTAGCCACTTGTCCTTTGAATCCATTTCTTTCTTTTTTGTTTTCAATCATAAAATGTGGATAGAAAAAAAAAAGACTCCCTACTTAATTATAAGTCTGAGGAAATTAAGAGTGCTGGAGTAAGACAAGTGTCCAGCATTGTGCTGGACATAAGGCACTGAGGGTTAGATGTCCCTGCCCTTTTTGAGCATGCCACTTTATCTCCATGAGCATCTAGAAAGCGCAAGTGTACTCATCTCGTCCGATGGCCGTGGGGTTGGAGATGCAGCATGCCAAAGGGGACTTCCTAACCTGTATTACTGCTTCGTCCCTCAGCCCCCTGACATTGGTTTTGACCTGTAATGGTTACCATTCATCGTGTGCAAGAAGTACAACAGCACTGTAACCACGGCCCATGATTCTTTCAGGGGCCCAGAAAATGTTTAGTTTTCATTTCTTTTAAAATTGGAAAGAAAAATGAATCTAGTCATAACGATTGTAAGATACAATATAAAAATACTAGAGAGGAATAAACATAATCATGGATCCAGCCTGGTTTATATTTGTCTCGGTGCAGTCATAAAACCGAATTTGTATTTATTTATTTTTAATTAATTGAGTTAATCGTGTGTTAACATTTATTTATGTGTGGAAGAAGGGGCCCACAAACGCAGAAGTATCTAAGACTCACAAAAGTCGTCATGCCTCACCGTAGGAGCTTTTGAAGTATTAGCTCAGTCATTCTCAGGAATGCTTTTAAACTTCTCACTTTACAAATGAGAAAGCCATAGCCTGGGGAGGCTAAGGAACTTGTCCAACGCCACGCGGCTACTGAGAGACTCTACCAGTCAGATTAGGCCTCAGCTATAGCAATCCCAGAATATCGATGGCTCTGCACATGAGGAGTTGATCTCGTTTGCAAGTTCATGGGGTGTTTAACATGCAGTCTTCCACGAGGTGTGCCAGGGACCCAGGCCCCTTCCGTCTTGCTGCTCTGTCTCCCTCTAGTCCTGGGTGTTCTCTCCATTCAGCTGCAAGGTGGAGAAAATGCAAGAGCCACAGTGGGAGATTTTTATGGGCCAGGCCTGGAATTAGCCCACATCACTTCTGCTCACTTTCCACTGGCTAGGATGTAGTCATCTGGCCACACCTCATAGGAAGGAAGGCTGGGAAATGTAGTCCAACTGCAGGCCTGATGGGGAAGAGGAGAACATGGATCCCGGGGAGTACCCGCAGTCCCCGACACACTGACAGCGTAGGGTCCCGGCCCAGGCCATCTGTACACCAAGTCCCTGCTCTTTTTACTCTGCTTAGCAGATTTTTGTCTCTCAGCCTCCACTAATTCCCTTTGCTGGCCTTCTTTCCCTGACATATTTGCCCACTAATCCCTCTTCCCACTTCCAGGCCTTTGCCTGGTGCTAATGGTGCCGTGAGAGATGCATTTGGAGAGTTTATCAGGCTGCTCTAGAAGGCGTCTCCAGCTGCAGGCCCAGGGCGCTGCTGGACACGAGGAGAAGGCAGGGTACAACTCCTAGGGTGGGAAGCGGATGCAGAGAGCTAAGGGGAACCGCAGTCTAGAGTGGACCTGGAGTCTGGGGTGAGGAATCAGAAGGAAGTGATACCAGGTGATCCCACAGCACAGACGTGCCACAGTCCTGGGATTCTTGGCCCTTTGGCAGAGGTGAACAGGTGACATCTCTAATTCATCAATGCATGCTGCCTCTGGGTACCCATGATCCTCCAAGACAGCCACCAGAGCCTGCTGGAAGCTAGATGGTAATACTGGTGCTGGTGGGCTCCAGCTCCCTTGGCATCAAGCCAAAGATGTCTGTTAAAGAGACCCTCAGGTGGTATTGGAACATCTCCCTCCTCCAGGAAGCCTTCCCAGATCACTCAGCACTCAGTGGTCCCACCTCTTTGGAGCTCAGGACACTTGTTGCTGTTCTACTTAAATGTCCTGCCTCACCGCGTAACCCTCTTGTTATTTGCTGCTGGCCTCTTAGGCAAGGAATTCAGGACCATGTTCAGAGCCACGGGAGTCAGGGACTGTCCCTCCTGAGCCTTTTGTGGGCATCATACATTAACCAGCATAGAGTCAATTCTCATGGTTCATCCAGATTCACACCCAGGACTGGGTTTGTTGGAAGGAGAAACTCGATATCATGCCTCATCCCTCTTTTAAATAAAAAAGTTTTGCCTACAGTCATCTGAAATGTCCACAGTCTGCCCTTAGTCTCTGGAAGATGAATACAGTCACAGCAGATACCTGTGTCTGTCAGAAAGTCCAGCTTCAGTCAGACCTGGCCAGGTCCCCTTGCTGCTGTTTGCCAGCTGATGGACACTGGACACATCGCCTTCTCTCTGCCTGTTTCCTCACCCATCTGACTGGGATGCCACTGTGGCTAGCCGCATGGTGGCTATGAGGTTGCAAGGACAGCACCTGGAGACAGCACTTGGCAGGCAGCTCTCCTCTCAGTTCCTGCTCGCGCAGGCGCAAAACCTTCCTTTTAAAATGTGTCTTGTGAAGAGACTTGGCATCCAGGACGCGCCCTGTGAGGAATTTGTTTTTGTTTTAATGCCGAGGACGTTTGCATGAAAACAGGATCTTCGTTGCTTAGGAATTGATCAGCTCCTGCTGCTGCTGCTGCTTTCCCTGCTGAAGTGCCAGCCCCATATTTGTCACAAGCAAGGGAGAAACTGTAGGGCTGATGCGGGACTGTGGCTGCTCAGGGAGGGTCCCAGGCTGTGGAGGCTAGAGGCAGGCATCAGTGAAGAGCACTCGCAGGTAGAAGGTGCACAGGGACAAAGGAGCAGAGCAACAGGGAAGATTTTTTAGGGTCTAGTTGGTTCTCGATGCTCAGTGAGGAGCGAAGGAAGAAAAAGACATTTAAGACATGGTCTCCACCTGCAAGAGCTCAAGGGCCCTCTGGACAGACAGGAGGCCAGCACTCAAGAAGATACAGTGACTACATACATATAACAATGACCATAGATGTGAATGACAGGAACCGGTACCTGCAACAGAGAGGTTGGTCATGAGAAGCTAGATGCACTTGAGATCTGCTCCTTACCTGCCGGGTGACCTTGACCATGTTGCCTGACCTCTCTGTACCTCTGTTTCCTCTCCTGAAAACTAACATTCATCTTGCAGGGGCATTATGAGGGTGTGTGACATGCTGTATGCTAAGTGGTTGGCACAGAATGAGCGCTGCATCTATCCAAACTGTTATTCTTAGTATTCATAACACTAGATGCTTGCTATCCTAAGGAATAGATATCCAGATGGCCACAGAAAGCTTTTCAGAGGAAGGACTTGAACTTGATTTGAAAAGAGGAGAAAAGATGACCAGTGACCTTAAAAAAGAGTGTTTTTCTGGCATCTAAGCAGCCAGGCCAGGACTCACCTGTGCCCACTGCAGACAATTGTTTAAGGAAGTTTTCAAGACACTATCCCAGAGACCAAAGTAAAATTGTCCACATGAAATTGGAGGAGGGCTTCCAGGGGTCCTGCTCCACAGGGTCTCTAGCCCTTTTGGGGTCCCAGGAGTCTGCATAGAAAGGTAGGAGAGGAGATGACCCTGGAGCAGGCAGTGAACAGCACAGATCTTCCTCTGCCTCCGGGCTCGTCTTCCAGAAGGCAGTGAGAGGTATTCACATCCAAGTACCACGAGAGGCGGACACCTTTCTCTGTGTCCTTGCATGCTAATCAAAGCCAAGAGCCTGTAGAAAGTGCCTACTTGGCAAAAGCCCTACGCCCTCAGCTCAGCTGGCCTGCCCACCCTCCCTGGCTTCCCCTCCCTGGCTTCCCCTCCCATCTGCCTATCGAAGGACAGGGCGTCTATAAATCCAGCTTTCGGGGCCCTCGGGGGCTGGCGAGGCTGCCAGGGACCTCAGTCACATCGCAATGGAAAACAATTGAAAACCACTTGGCAAAAAGAAGGGGTGATCTAATGTTTTAGAGCAAGAATACATTTTTCCTCGCCATTCTTATTCGTACCCTGGGAGGAAAGCCGGCTGCTGTCCAAGCCCTGTCAGGCAAGTCCCCCAGGGTCCCTCTCTCCTCTGCATCTGGGAGGACCCTGCAGAGGAGTCCAGGCTGGGGCTGGCTCTGGAAGAGCAGGGCTGGCCTTACCTTCCTGATTCGCCTGAGGCCCCTTGGAGCGAGGATGTGGCACATGGGCCTGTGGAGAGGCCCATATATAGAGCCGAGGGAATGTGGGCCTCTGGCAGGCAGCCTGGAATAAATGGCCGTGTTCTGAGGGTGAACGCCGCCGAATTATAAATAGCACCCGCCTCCCTCCCCTTGCAACTTGCCATGTCTGTCACTGGAGGGTTGACAGTTAAATTCAAGGGGACTGAGCAGGATAAGGAGGCGGGGAGTAGGGGGAGGAGATGCTGGCCTGTGTCGTGGGATTAATAAGGAGAACTGTCGCCAGGCGGTTCTGGGGAGGGGGCACATTCAGGGTAGCAGAGTGACAACTGAGTCAATGCATTTTTATAAGCTGCACAAGCATGGAAGGAAAAACGAAAGGAAACCCAACTCAAGAGATGGCTTCAGAGATGCTCTGGAGCCCGTAAAAAAAAAAAATAACAATAATAGAAATCAGCTGCCTTGGAGCATGAGAGGTTTCTCTGTGGTTCTGAAAGGTCAGCTGCTCTGGTTTCCACGTCAAAACCTACAGCCAGGTGTCCACAAAGGCCCGTCCCCAGAGCCTTCTGCCAGAGCATTTCTTTGTGTTTTTATGTCTCTGTGACACAGGGGAAGCAGGGGCACTTTCTCCTCCAAAAACCTCTGTGTGTTTTGCTCGCCACACAGTGTTTTGCTTCTGAATTCAGAACGTTTTAGAAAATAAAGAAATAAGGAGTGTGCAAGTCTGACTGTAGAAATCACCTAGCCACTCACACCTGGGTAATACAGAGGGGAGGGAGATGTTGCAGCCATTCTGAGTTCCGGAGGAGGGGCAGCTGCTTCAGCTGAGACCCCAGGTCCTTGACTGTATCCTTGACCCTGCTAGTGCTCCTGGGAACTAGCCGCCAGCTTTCCTGATTTGCCCTGTCTGGGTAGAAAGTAGAGTTTGACTGGGCCCTGGGATGGGACTGAGGAACCAGGGGGACCTCTGTGAGCTGGGACAGCCTCCATGGCTGACTCTGCCTCCTTCTCAGGGCTCAAGCAGAGTGGCTGGCAGTTGTTCCTGTCCTTTTGTTTCAGCAGTGGTTCATTTGCTTGGCAAGGATTTGGAAGTGAGTCAAAGTACTCCCTCTTCCTTTCCTGCCCTCAGAATTCTCATGTCTTACGTCCACTGGAGCAACATTTGAAATCAAGCATTTAACAAAATAGGGAGGAGCAGGCAAATTTTCACATCTTTTGGACACCCCTCAAAAGAAGATCCAGGGCTGGGGTGTGGCTCAGTGGTAGAGTGCTTGCCTAGAATGTGCAAGAGGTCCTGAGTTCCATCCCCAGCACCACACAAAAAGAGATCCTAGGGGCCCCCGGATGCAGTGGGGAGGTGTGCACAGGTGCACAGTGGACCCTGACAGTGTTAGTCTTGGAAGGACCATTGGTCTTAGGACCAAGAGTCTTAAAACTGCTTCAAGGAGCCTGCTGGAGGAGGGTGTCTGAGAAGCCAAAGCAGAAATGCCAAACAAAGCAGGTGTACTCTTACTTGTTTTAGGAATTAGATTGCTTTGTTTTAAAAAAAAAAAAAATGGATTTCATCCCTTTAGAAAGCTTGGAAATCAATACTGTAGCTCACCCCATCATGTTAATGCTAAGTAAATGAAAGCCCCATAAGAGAAAGAGATTCTTCCCAGGCCAAGACATACAACAGGCTTCCATGACTGTGGCTCTTGTTTGGGGGAGGGGAACCCCAGGGAGCCTTAAAGATCACCTTCTCCACCTGCATCCATCAGTAGCTGAGGTCAAGGAAGGCAATGGGATTTGTTCAAGGACCCGTCAGTGGTGGACTTGGGGTTCGAAGCCATCCCAGGTGTTCATACAAACAGGCCCGATATGCCTGGAGAACCCCAAATGGCAGGATTTGCCCCAGTGGAGACAGCTTCCCAGAGGAAGTGGTACTGAGCTAAGCTGAAGAGATGACCAGTGAGTGACAAGACAGTCATAAGGGGCTGGGAGAGGGACCTGATGCTTCAACTCTTCCCTCCTGGGAAAGTGACAGCTCTGGGAACAGACTGTTCCCATCTGTCTCTGCATTGGCTGCTAGCCTAGGGAACATGGAACATGAGCGGTGTCACCACCTGCCAGGTGAGGCCCAGCGGGCTCTCGGCGAGGTGCTCCCGCAGACACTAAGCCTGGCATCTGAGCAGGCTGCTCGCACACAGGCGTTTCCGCTGCAGCCAGGCAGGCAGTGCTGGAAGGCTCACTGCAGCAGGACTTGAATACATAATGTGCCTCATCCAATTTGAGCTGTGACAAAGTCCAGACAGCCTCCTCTAGACAGGAAAGGACGTTGCAGGGACAGGTGGTTCGTTTTCTGTGAAATTCCCTGTGGATTCCTGGGGGAGAGCATTAGTTACCCTCTTGGGGAATCTGTTCCTTAAACACAGGCTGTGCCCAGTCGGGGTCCCAGGTCTTGTTCTTGGCATTTGAAGGTAGCATGTCTTCCTCACCCAAGACTGAAGAAGGACATGGGTAAAGATCCTCAGAAACATGGACCTTGATCATCATGTCTCGGATGAACTTCTAAAATAAACGTTTTGTATGACACAATGTCCAAGGAGAAGGAGCCCTGTTCTTATATTCCGCTCTCTCACTCATGTGAAAAGCCAGCATCTGCTCATGCCCACAGAGACCATCTCATCTAACCCAGGGTGCAACATGGTCTTTAGTTTCATGAACCCCGCAGCTCCAGGGTGAGTCTAGGTCAGCCAAGGAGAGCGAGCACTGTGGTCTACCAATCCTGAACTTGAGCAGAGACTCCCAGCATCCCCATTTCCTGCTGTTCATTTGGAGGGGTGGATTCCTGCATGAAAAATCTTACTTTGCATTTGTGAGGTTCAGAGTCTCCATCCTAAAATGAGAACCCAGGTCTTGTTGGGGTGTGAAGAGGCCAGCTTCCCACTTCAACTCTCTCCTATCCGGCACTTCTCAAAGTATGATCTGAGTTGCAGAGTTCTGCAAGAATCTCTGTGACAAAGGGGTTCCATTGTCACCTCAGTTTGGAAAATGTTGCACACTGACGCACCCTGCATGTTAGGCTCTGCCTAGATAGCAACACCTTTGAACAGTCTTCCCAAGTTGCTGATAGAGCCAGTGTCGCCACCTCTCTCCCTTCAGACTGCTCTGCCCTTCGGGGTGCTTTTGCATCCTGGTCCTGTATTTAGCTATTTAGTTTTTTATTACCTGCTTTTCCCACAACAATGATGCTCCACACTGTAGGAACCTTGTCTGTTTTGTTCACCAGTCTCCCTAGAATACTGTCTGGTTTAATAAAACACTGTGTCAAATAAGCACACAAATCAATTCATACACACAAACGCTCAGGATTCCTCCATATATAATTCTGTTCAGCTTTGTTTAACTCAGCATTTTTTCAGCCTTTTCCCATTTTCTTTCCTGTCTGGTGCATCTCATCACCCAGTCCCAGGTCAGATCTGGCACTGGGAGGCCAGGCTTGACCACCCTTTGGAAACCTGCTCTTTCCCAACACTAGGTTTCCTTTCCTTCCTAGCAGTAAGACCAGCAGAGATTAGTTCATTTATTTACCAGTTATCCTAGTCCATGTGCCATCACTACAACGGAATCTCACACACTGCATAATTTATAAAGACTATATAGGTTTATGTAGCTCATGGTCTGAAGACTAGAAGTCCAAGAGCATGGAAGTCTAAGGTCCCTGGTGAGGGTCTTCTTGCTGCCTCATAATATGGCAGCAAGCATGAAACAGAGCAAGCTACTAACTCGAATCTCTCTCTTCTTATAAAGCCACTAAAGCTATCATGCGGCCCCTTCCTCATGACTTTATCTGATGGCACTTCCGAAAGGACCCACCTCCAAATGCTGTTAGCATGTGGATTTAGGAATTAAGTTCCTAACACATAAACTTTGGAAGGATGCATTGAAATCACAGCAATGGTTTTCTGTCCTGGCCTGTTCCCAAGACCCCAGCTCCATGAGGGCAAGACCTTGGGTCTGTCCAGTTCCCATGGACTCTCCCAGTGCCTGTGGCCAACACTGCATTATGAGGCAAACAATGATTTCCTCCCTTTTCTGACTACCTCTCCTCAACAGCCCAGAGAACTTAAATCCCACCAGACACGTTCTGGAACATGCTATTTTCTGTCAACGCTTGTAGTACAGTGGCTGCTCCCCTCTTCTATCAGAACTGGAAGGGACCGTATCAATTCCCTATCCCAGGGCTCTTGTGTTTCAGAGGTTCAAAGAGAGTAGTCGGCACCCATGCTTCTCCACATTGCCCATTGCTGTCTGGTGTTCTTGTATGAGTTTCCTGTGGCCGCTGCAGCCAATGACCACACACATGGTGATGTGGAATAACACAACTTTGTTATCTGCTAGTTCCATAGTTTAGAAGTCTTCATTGGGTCTCACTGAGTTCAAATCAGGGTGTGGACAGGGAGGGCTCTTCCTTCTGCAGGCTCTAGGAGATGATCTGTTTCCTTGACTTTTTCATCTTCCAGAGGCGGCTTGTTTTCCATGATGGACAGCCCCTTTCATTTTCAAAGTCAGAAATGGCCACTTGAGCCTTACTCAAGCCTAATCAGCCCAACATTGACTCTCCTGCCTCATTCCTTCACTTATAAGGACCTCTGTGATTATGTTGAGGCCACTGGATAAGCCAGGATAATCTGTTCACCTCAAGAGCTTTCACCTAATCGCATCTGCTAAGTCCCTTCTGCCATGTAAAGGAACTTATTCATGGGTCCTGGAGACTAGGATTGGGACATTTGTAGGGCAAAGGGCACTATTCTGTCTGCCACACCTGCCATCATGCCATCTGTCTCCAGGTACATCCTCAGGCCGACACAGTCTCCCCTGTGACCCCAGGATCCCCTGTACTCCACTGCCATGGTACTTGCCACCTGACTTTACATCTGGCTCATCATCTGGCCCAGCTAGGCCATGATTTCCTCATGGCCAGGGCTTGGTCCTCTTTGGGCCCAACCATCAGTACATTCTGTCACTTAGTGAGTTGTAGGTTGGGTTGCTCTCAGGCTGAGAGAGAAACGCTCACCTCTACTTTACCACACCCTGTCCGCATTCTCATTCAGGGAATGAAGGGTCTCTCTCCAGGTTTAAATACTTACCTTTAGGCCCCCTGCGAATAGCCCTGCTTGAAGAGGCTCTCCTGCTGCATGCCAAGCCTGAATAAAGGCTGAAGGAAAAACCTGCAGGGCGTGGCGTAGTAGTCTAGATCAGACCTTGGGCAAGTCCTGTCCCTCTCCTGAACTGTGTACTCAGTTCACCTGTTAACAAGGGCGTTAACAGGACCTGTAAGTGTCCTTCTCAACAGCATCTTGCCTTGGTCAGCTTGGTGCCATAACAAAATAGTACAGACTGGGCAGCACAAAGAGCAGACATACTGCTCATGGTTCAGAAGCCCAGTCAAGTCCAAGGCTGAGGTGCAGGCAGGCTTGACTCCCAGGGAGGACCCTCTTCTTGATTTGCATCCCCCCAGGTAGGGAGACGGAGCTCCACTCTCCTTCCTCTTCTCACTGTGCTCTAATCCCATCTGGAGAGCCCCACCCTCTTCACCGCTCCTCCTAAACCTCTTTCCTCCAAAGGCCCTGCCTCCACATACCATCACATCGGAGGCTGGGACTTCAATTATGAGGTGACACAACCCATTTCAGTTCTCTTACCTGGAGTGATCTGCTGTGGATTCTGCCACCGGTTCTTGTAGAATCCATCTTTCTAATGTAGCCACAGCGACAGTTTGCTCCCAGCTTCAGCTAGTGGGTGATTGCAGCAACATCATTAGCAGACCTGCTAACTGTTTCCTTCCACTGTCCCCATCACTCAGGGCCTCACAGAATCCAAAACATTGGCTCCATCTGAGGCCCAGAGACGGCAAACTGCCCTCCCTGTGGTCTGAGGTGGGGCTTAGGCCCCAAATCTGCCAACTGCTTGCCCCCTAATATATCCACTATCTCATATCAGGTTGGCTTCTTCTTCTGCAGTGAGTACAAACTGAGAACGCTCTGATGGCTTTGGGAAAGAAAATAGAAGCCAAAAAAAAAAAAATCATAAATAGTTTAAAACAATTTCTATGTTATGAAGTGTTATGTGCTTGTCTGTACATGTTCTATGTTAAAATAAAAATACATTTTAAAATTCACAAATAGGGCTGGAGCTGTGGCTCAGTGATGGAGCACTTGCCTAGCACATGTGAGGCACTGGGTTCCATCCTCAGCACCACATAAAAATAAAATAAATAAAAATAAAGATATTGTGTCCATCTACAACTAAAAAATATATATTTTTTAAAAAGTCACAAATAAACAAAACTGAATAAATAGGGTTCCAGGTCCTAAGCCAAGAACCTGAGCTCTTTCGGGCCTGCTCTTCCTCCACTACCTCCCTCCTGCTCACCACAGCTGCTCTGCCTCCCCCAGAACCAGAGGCCTGGTCTGGGCCATCTGTTCATTCTTTCAGCAGGTAATTATGACAGTTCTACTGTGCTTAAGACACCTTGTACCCCTCGGTTGCCCTTAATGACACAGCGGAGGAATAATAGATGACAGAGGCCCAGGAGTCCAGAAGAAACCCAGGTTCCAGTCTGTACTTCTCTCACACTCAGACTCAGACCTTCATTTGCAAAGGAGGAGGAATGATCTGGGCCAGGCCTATAAATTCAAATGTATACAAGAGCCAAACAGGTGAACTGGGCCGAGGGAGACTAGCCAGAGCTGGATAGCAGACTTACCAAGCTGGTTACCTTGGGAAAAAAGAGAGCCCATACTCAGTCTAATCAGGAAGGTTGCCACTGAGCTCCAGCTGACTGTTCCCAAGCAGGAAAATAGGCTGAGGATTCCTGCTAGTACCCTTTTATTTTTCCAAGAAAAGTTGGAACTCTTGATTTCTATGAGACATTTCCAAAAGGTTCAAGCCCTTATATAGGTCAAAGAAAACATGTCTGGGGGCCAAATCCAGCATCAGGTACCAATTTGCAAGCCCTGAGCCAGAGACCCAGTAGGTTGCATCTGGCTTTCATACTCTGAGAGGAGGGCCTGCTACTGCCTGTGCCTAACTTCCTTTGTGCCTGGATGTGTGTCTCTCCCACTGTAGACAGGGCACATATTTATGCTAAGCATGTAGTTGTCCTTGGAAGATAGTACTCACTCATCTAAGGATGACTGCAAAGGACTAGAGCCACATGTTGTGTGTCTGTTATAGAGCCCATCCCGCCCAGGCCTAGCACAGGGCTGGGTATACAGAATAGTACCCAGCAATATGTGCTTATTAACCAACCTGCAGCTGCAACTTTTAATGACATTTCAGAATCAGTTATGAAGTGGGCAGAAAAATCCCATGGTGTTGCCAAAATGGTTATAATGTTTGATAAAAAATTTGCTTCACCTCAAAGCTATGAGAGAGACCCCCTGCTTGTAATTTATCCTCCATTTTATGCAGGTAAAAGAAATGGAGTCCTGCAAAGAGCAGAGCTGGACCATTTGTCAAAAACCATGCTATACCAGCCCCTTCTGGCCTAAATTAATTCACTCCTCCAAGCTATAAATTTCTCTCTCACCCTCTCACTAGAAGAAGTTAACCGTGGACTCAAGGACACATCTCACTTACCAGGGGGCAGAGCTTGGACTCAGGGCAGAAAAAGAAAGCTCGTTATTACCGAATCCCTAACTCTAAGGGCACTCACACCTTCTGCAGCCCAAGGAAACACAAAGAAACATTTGAGCTGGTGGCATCAACCCTATTTTCTTCCCTGGAAGGAAAATGGACCATTATTCTCCCAGTGCCCCATTCCCACCAGCCCTCCGTTTAACTTCCAGCAGAGAGGGGCCCCAGTTCCTAACCAGTCTCCTTGCTGGACACTCCAACAACATATTAGCATATTTTGCATTTAAAAGGGGCTTGGAAAATGAATTAAATGATTGGCATGGTGTTTCAAAAGGTTTTTCCAAACTACTAGTAATTGTATGGTTTTAAAATTCACCATTCCTGCCTGAAATGCCCTCAACCTGGCAGCCAGCTTAGTCAGAGGACATTGTGCCAGGCGGGGGCATATTTTAAGGCTCCTGATATCCAGCAATTGCCTGAACAGTACCTGGAGACTTGCTAAGAGAACCTTGTCCTAGATTTTCAGCAGAGCTTGCAGTTCATTTTCCTCCCTTTACAGAGCTGAGATTTATGCCAATTCAAAATCTCTTTTTAGGAGAGAGCCTGGGTCAGCCTTTTCATGGTCTGTTGGGGCGCCAGGCAGTGTAGACATGATTGGAATCCTGACACAGAACTAACAGAGGTGGAGAGCGGAGCCGGGTGTCAGGTTGTGCTTGCTCACAGCACATGGCATCACTCTGGCCAAAAAGGTTCTGTGTAGGGTGTGAATATCTTTTGAAAGCCAGAAGCTTCCATAGCGTACTTGGGGAAATACTCTTCAGATCCAAACTCTTCAATTTTCAGGTGAGGGAGAGAGAACCCAGAAAGATTATTCCATGCTCAATGTCACAGGCTGTTTTACTCTTCCCTTGGCTCTCAATGTAGATTTATTAATTTTATAAGCTACAAGATTTATTAGTTTCACAAGAAAAATTAACCAGGAGTTAATGTTTTAGAATTATATAGATGTTGGAAGGATGAAATGGAGCAACTTAGAAAATGACAAGCTGTGGGAGAATCTCAGGTTTTGTAGAATAATGGAGTTATTAATTAATATAATTAATGATGAGAATAATGTCAATAATTGCTAATATATATATGCTTTCTTGGTACCAACTTCTTTGCCAGATGCAATACTATATTATTTAATTCTCACAACTCTGTAAAGAAAGTTTACAGGTTGAGCATTCCTAATTTGAAAATCCAAAAATCTGAAATGTTCCAAAATCCTAAGCTTTTTGTTTTCACATTTTTTTATTGGTGCATTGTAGTTGTACAGAATGATGGGATTTGTTATTACACATTCATACATGTACACAATATAACAGTAGAATTTGGCCATTATCGGTCCCCAGCACTTCCCTCTCCCTCTCTACCTCTCGCCTCTTGTCCCTTTTCTCTATTGATCTCCCTTTGGTTTTCATGAGATCCGCCCCCACCTTTCTTTTCCTGTTTCCTCTCTAGTTTCCACATATGAGAGAAAACATATGACCCTTGACCTTCTGAGTTTGACTTATTTTGCTTAACGTAATGGTCTCTAGTTCCATCCATTTTCCTGCAAATGACATAATTTCACAAAATCCAAACTTTATGGAGTGCTGATAAGATGATGCTACAATGGAAAATTACATACCATGAAACTTTATTTCATGTACAAATTTAAATTGTTATATGAATTACTTTCAGTCTGTGTTATTACCACATATGAAACATAAATGGATTTCATATTTAGACTTGGGTCTCATCCCCAAGATATCTCCTTATATATATGCAGAAATTCCAAAATTTAAAAAAATCAGAAATCTGAAATGTTTCTAGTCCCAAGCTCAGATAAGGGATACTCCACCTGTACTTATATATCCTTGCCTTACAGATGAGAAAACTGAGACTAACAAGGTTTAGTAACTGGTCCAAGCTTACCCATATCTTTGTGACTTCAGAATCAGAATCTTTAGGGAGGGAAATGGAGTACCCAGCCAGCAGAGCCCTTGAAGGTGATACGATAAGGAGAGTGGAACACAGGACAGAGCAGAGGGGCGCCTTATGCAGAGAACAAGGACACCTCTCCTCAGTGGACACTGATGGCCATGGGGGGGTTACCTTTGACTTGGGCATAAAACAAAATTCCTGTTTTTTCTGGAACTGGAGAGGGAAAATACCAGCATAATGTATTGGGGTGTGTGTGTGTGTGTGTGTGTGTGTGAGAGAGAGAGAGAGAGATGGACGTAAAAGGGGGAAAGAGGAGGTACACACAGCCCAGGAGAGACTGTGGGCGAGGGCATCCTCATGCCAGCTGAGCCACAGGGAATAAAAGTGAAAGGCTCCATCAAAACAGAAACCAGAACCTGAGAAGATGGGAAGCTGTGACCTGACCCATGAATGGCTCTGCTAGCATCCAGCTACAGACACAGGAGGGGCTGTCCCTCCAGCATACCTCATGTGACCTAAGAGCACTCAGGCTCCATGGGTCACTGTGAGGGGACTGTGGCTCAGTACTGCACAAAAGCAGCAGGCCTCTGGGAGAGGAGTGGTAGCTTCTCCTCAGCTGTTCCTCTCCCCTCCTCGCCGTGATGGATGGCACCTGTGAAGCCTCATTGAGAATATAAATAGTGAATGTGAGCCCCACCACAGCCTTGTGGTTGTTTTTTTTTGTTTGTTTGTGTTTGTTTTTGTTTTTTGTGCGGAGTGCCCAAGAGATGACAGATTATAATTCACTTATCCACTACAAATGGAGGGTGTTGATCTTTTTTAAAACAGTCATAAACACTGCATTTCAGGGGAAAAAAATTTATTAAACTTTGAGCCAGAGATTGAAGATCATTTTATACAAGTGTTTTAATGATGGCTAGAAGGACTGTGTAATAATAAAGGTAGAGGCTTACAAAGGACATTGGGTAAAACAAGGAATATAACATGTATATGTAGTAGAACAACATTTTTGGGGGCATCCAGATATGCCCCAAGTCAGAGAAGTTAACCAACTTGCCCTAAATCACACACCTGGTAAGTAGCTGAGCCAAGATTCAACCCAAGCAGAGTGGTCCTTTTGATCACAAGTTCTCCAAGCTTCCAAAGGTATCTTATGATACATTTCAACTCCAGATCCACAAATCCAAAATAATTTGTTTAAATCTACAAAATGTGCACTTAAACAGTCTTTTATCTTTTTCTGTCATTAAGAGATTCAAGAAGTTTTAAGAGTGGTTAGAGTTGACTGATGAATAGTTTTTTCTTTACTTTTCGAACTTGTTGTAATGCATGTAATGGTACGTACCTACATACATCCATATAAATGGTGGGAAATATGAATAAGAGCAGTATGAATATTCTTTCACCTCATGATAGGAGTTGGAGAAGAAGGTGTCTCCATTTGGACCCTGCTGCAGAACAGCCTAAAAGCCCTGGTCCTGCCTTCAAGTGCTAAGGAGCTTACCAGGTGGAGAACAAATATACAAACAAATTCATTTGACAACAGTTGCAAAGCAGTAGTTCTGGGCCTGAGCACTCTGACTTTTAGGAGTGCCAAATGACATAAAATAATGATTCCCCCTCGAATTTATCTTGCTGGGCCTTCTCCATTTAAAAGGTAAGTGGCATTGGAAGTAGCAATGGCCCTGTACTGTACAAGAAATGACAGGAAAAGATTGCAAGTGGCATTCTCTTTGGTGATGAAGATACGGGTTTATCACAGACAGTGAGAGCCCAGACATGCCCTCTGGAGGAGGCTTCAACATGTTAAAGGTTTTTTGGGGGGGGGAGTGGTACTGGGGGTTGAACTCAGGGGCACTCGGCCACTAAGCCACATCCCCAGCCCTATTTTGTGTTTTATGTAGAGACAGGGTCTCACTGAGTTGCTTAGCGCCTCGCCCGTTGCTGAGGCTGGTTTTGAACTCGTGATCCTTTTGCCTCATCCTGCCACTGTGCCCAGTGACAGGCTAGTTTTTAATATGACAGACGTCCATATGAAAACCCACCTGAGCATGCGGGAGCAGAGCCCTCTCTGATCTCCAGCCCCATCCTGGAAATCACTTAGGAAGCTGAAAGTCGTATAGACCTCGCCTGCTGCAAAGTCCCTCCTTCCAAAACAAGAACCAGTTTGGTGTGGTCACCTCCTGGTCACTTCATTGGCAGCTGATGCTCAGAGCCTATCAGGGTAGAATGTAGCCAAATTAATTTTGCAAATTTCTAGTGGGTTTTACAGGTGAGGATTGAGACTATTTGGGATTTTAAAGATGCGTTTCAGAAATGCTGTCACATTAGAGCTTCGTTCCTGTCCCTTGGGGTGGCCACCAAGTAAACAGCTCAATTTCCATCCCTGCTGGAGGTACAGAATGCAGCATTCACACTTGTCTCTGTCGCGCTTAATGGCTTTTAGTGGAGTTAGGGCTGGGAAGAGAGGAACTGACTTCCTCTAACTGGGCAAGATGGAAACCCCGGAAGATCATCCTGGGTTTCAAACAGCCCCTTTCTTCCCTGATCACTGATCCACAGCCCAGCCACCTCCTGTTAAACTCCTTCAGATAAAAGGAAGACATAAGGCCACCAGCTGGAGGTAGGGTGGGTTGAGAGAGACCCAGGGGCTTTGTGTTTGAGGTTTGTAAGTGAGGAGGAAAGATTTGCATTTTTAGTAAGACCAGATCTGGGGGTGCTTGGGCCCCGTGGTGCACCCCTCTAGCTCTCCAAGTGCTTGGTGTGCAGGGAGCAGGGGAGGGGCCTTCAGCAGACACTCAGGGCACACAGCCTAGCCAGGTGTGGGGACTTCTTGGTGGAAAGCTTTGCAGTGGAATTGTGGCAAGCTAAGACACGCACGTGTCCTCCTCAGGGCTCTCCCTCTCACGCCCTTTGTCTACACAACAGAAACCTATTAATGTTCCACTCCAAGATTCTGAGATTTATCATGATTTCCTCAAAAAGAAGTAACCAAACGAATCTATCATAGCAGTATTCATACAGCAGAAAAATGAGAAAAGAGAAACAATGCCCAATAAGAAGCAAATGATAAAATAATGCAACTATTACATAAACTAATGGGTAAGTGGTGGAAACCCATCCATCTATTTAGTAATGTGATGAAAGACAAAAGTGTTAAATGTTAAATTTAAAAAATGCAGGATAGATACCGAACACAAACACCCATGATGAATAGCACAGCCAAATGTTCACACCGTTTAAAATCCCTAGACAGCACATCAGAAGGGATTCTTTTTTCTCCTTTTATTTCTAAATTTATCACAAAGGGGTTTTGTGTGTGGCGATTCTGGAAGTTATATGTCGAAGCAGGAAACCATCATGCACCTTCATCGCTGTCTCTTTTCTTTGGCTTCTTTCTCTTTTATCTCGTTGTGCACAAGAATGCGAGGTTGCCGTCCATGAAACGCCAGCTTTCCCCAGCCCAGCGTCCTCTTGCTCACAGGGAGCAGAGCAAGCTGCAGGCGCCTGTGACAAACCTGGACGTTTCTCGTTCCTTCACCCGTCACTCACCCGTGAGTTCATCTGAACCTTTTTGGACTCATTTATATTTTTAGCTGGGACAGCCTCTCGGGCCCAACAAGTTCCATGTGTTTTCCGCTCTCCATGTGAAGTGGCACAGGCCTGCCAGTGTCCTCAGATGGCCTCCTGTCACTCCAAGGGGTCCTCCCTGCTTTTTGCATTTCCAGCACAGAGGGAACAAAACATGCCCAGCTGTGACACGTTCCCATGAGCCAAGCTCTCGCAGGCCCCACCGAATTGGTAGAATTACGAGCTTTGGTGTAGCAGAGTCTCAGAAACTGTTGAGGCCAGTGTTTTCTTAAAAGTCCCCATTACGGGAGTATTTCCAGAAACCAGTGGAAATTGTGCAGTACTCAGGACACAGTGACATGGCTGCCTAAAATATCATGGTGTAGGGTTTGGTTTGGTTTGGTTTTTGCCCTGGGCTGGAATCTGGTAACAATGGTTACCTTGTTTAGTTCAGAAACTCCCACCGTTATGATGTGTACTCATGGTTATTTTGTTAATGGAGAAATTAACTAATATGTGAGAGGCAGAATCTTTTGGATTCTGGAGAGAGAATCCAAATTCTTCAAATTCTTTTGGAGGAGAATCCAAATTTTGCTAGATATTGGTAGAACTCTGCTAAGGTGAGCTAGACCTGTGTCGGCGAGAAGGCAGGAATGTGCTGGCACTGATGTACAGATGAGAATATGGACCCTGGGTGGCTGCCTGGCCCCAGCGAGGAGGCTGCCATCTGAGATCATTGGCCTGGAACCCGGGTGGTCTGACTCTCAGGGCTGTGTGTCTCTGGACTACTCTACCTTTCTGTTTACGATCTTCCTCTACTGGGAATATCTGAGCAAAATGAATTTGTGCATGTTCCTGCTGTGGCCTTTCTTGAATGAGTCTTCAGTTTGGAAAACGATAGATTATTTTAATTGCCTTTCTCCATTCTCCCATCTTCCCATCTGGAGGTTTCCTTACTGGTCTGTGATCCCAAGATGAACTTCTCTGAGCATCAGTTTTCCCAGATGCAAGATGAGAATAACGACAGTGTCTGCCTTAAAGGGCCACTGTGAGGGTGAACCTACTTCATGAATGAAGAACACTTGTCCCAGCCTGGTGCCCGAATCATAAGAGACAGGAGTTCTCACCGCCAGAGTCCTTGTTGTTACGCATGGTTTTCACGGAAAGACCACAACCAGGGCAGAGTGTCAGCTCTGAAGCATTTTGCTTTGCTGGACCAGTGACATTGCTCCTTGTCACGCAGCCTGCTTTATCTTTAGGGAAGAACAAACAAACCACACCCTGTCCCTTGCCATTTCAAAGGGGGAAAAGCAAGGCCCTGAGAACCAGTCACTTGTTGAAGACCACATAGCCCATTAGGGCTATGGCAGTCAGCTCCTGGTCACTGTAACAAAATACCAGAGATAAGGAACTTCTAAAGAGGAAAGGGTTGTTTTTGACCAGTAAGCCTGGGTTGGAGCCTAGGCTGGCAGGGTCTGGAGCCTACCTTCCTACGCTCTGCGCTCTGCTGAACCTGGAAGGCGGTTTCCAGATGGGAAGAGGGGAGAATGGAGAAAGGCAATTAAAATAATCTATCATTTTCCAAACTGAAGACTCATTCTAGAAAGTTTTGGAGCTTCCGGTCCAGGATGGGGCAGGTCTATTGCTTTGGGCCACTGGGGGGCATGCCAGATGGCAATACAGGGAAACAAACTGCTCACCTCACAGCCAGGAAGTGAAGAGAAAGAGGAGGAGGCTGGGGTCCCACAGGCCCCTTCAAGGGCAAGCCCCAGTGACCTAAGGGGTCCCACAAGGCCCCTCTTCCAGGATGCCTCTCAATAGCGCCACCCTGAGAACCAAGCCTTTAGCACACGGGCCTTTGGGAGACACTCAACATCAGACTAAAGCTAGGGCAGCATGGGAGGAAGCACCTGCATCTCCTGCTGGTTCACCTGCCTAGATGTCTTCACTCCAGAGCCTGTTATACCCAATCAGCGAGAAATAGCAAACTCATAGATTCATTGTTATAGGTTTATTTTTCAGCTGGCGGGACTGCAAAGCCAATTCAAAGCCAATTCAAAATTGCAGCCCCCGACTTGGTTTAGGTTACAGATTACATAGCAAAAGAAAACTGCGAGTCAGGTGCTATGACGTTTTCTCTTTTAACCAATGCAAGCAAGCCAACAGTACAGAAGCAGAGATGGCAGTTAGCTAAACCCACCCTGTGTTCTATCCGGAGTTATTTTTTTTAACAGAAACTTAGGTCAAGATGACCACGGCTCTTTGTAAAAACAGAGTATGTTGATGTTAGGGATCTCCCAGTATGTGGACTAAAGTTAAGGCGGCTGGCAGCCCAGACAAAATGGAGTTTCTTAAGCTAAGAGTTATTATAGGCCCTTGTCCTTCTGGAAGTCTCCTTTGATCCTCCAAACCAGGAAAATAGAAATAGAGAAAAAAACAGCCAGATACGTGGAACCCCATCGTGGTCCCTGAGCATGTCCCATGTGCCTGGTGCTTGGTTGATCTCTGACTTGACAGCACCAGGCCCTGAGGCCTGCAGAGTGCTGGTGAGCTCTGTTCCTCTTTTCTCCTTTCCCAACTGCTTGCTAAAGGATCAGTCCCTCCAGCTCCACCGAGAAGGCTCCAGTGAGGAGCTAGGTGACAGACACCAGGGGGCCTGAGAATGGCCAGGAGTGGCAGGTGGCTTCTGCCTGTGTGAAGCCTTTGCCTTCCCTCCAATCTCCAGGGGCACATCCCAAGAATTCCCTGAAGGCCTTTTCAGGCCTCTCAGCTCTTCTTCCCTGAAGCCTCTCTGCCTGAGTGGGCCGCTTCCTGAGCACTCTTGGGAGGTGCCAGACTTCTGGGGCTTTCTGCCTGTGAGGAGCTCAGTCAGGTACAGACTGTGCACCAAAACCCAGCGAGAGTCTTGGATCCCCAGGTACTGGAGCTGGGGCCAGTACTTCAGGCAGAGGGGCCCCCGGAGCAGAGGCACAGAGCTGGGAGTTTGCACTTACGTGTAGCTAAGACTTAATAGTTAGACTCTTAGCAGTCCTGGCAACACATCATAATGAAGACCCCTCTCTTCCCTAGTTTCTGTATTTGTGGGGCTGATGGACAGCTAGAAAAGCAGCTTTATATATGTGATTGTATTTGAACCGCTCAGCAGCTTTGTGAGGTCGGGCAGTATACCCATTTTATAGATGAGGAAACTGAATCCCCTAGAGGGCGAGTTAGTGGCTCAGCTACCCGGTGACCAAGCTAATCTTGCACTCGGATATGAGGTTTATCTCCAGGTCCAAACTGGCTCTCACCCCATGGTCAGCACTGGGCGGCACAGACCATTCATAGAGACACAGAGAAGGCCTAACACATGAGCAGGAGCTTGGGGGAAGGGTGCTGGCTTTGGAAGCAAGACCCCTGGCTGCACCTCTGCCAGGTGTGGACTGAGGACAATCACTTCTCTTTGGGAATCAGTTTCCCTAATGGACAAAAGAGAAGGTTGTAGGAAGAGTTCATCTCGCTAATCCATAGAACTAGAGTTGGGGACATTGGTCTTCAGCACTCACTTCTCTCAGGACCCAGTTTTACCAGGGCTGCCTCCACATCCCCCAACCCCTCCTCCATCCCTGGTGTCTTCCAGTGCCTGGACTTTTCTATCCCAACAAATGCAACCTGTGCTCAGTAGAATAATCTGGGAAGCATGTTAAAAAGCTGAGTCCCAGGCTCGCCCCCAGAACCTAATGACTGAATCCCGGGAGAGACAAGGCCCAGGAACTTGTCTTCCTCCAAACATTCCCAGGAAGTCCCCATGACCAGCTAGACATGGTGGTTGTTGCCTAAATTCAGGGGTTCTCAGACTTTAGTAGGCATCTCAATATTTGGCAGGCTTGTGAAATGGCTGAGCCCCACCCCCAGGATTTTTGCTTCAGTAAATCAGGAGTGAGACCTCAACATTTGCATTTCTAACAAGTTCTAGGGTGATGTGGGGACCACACTTTGGGAACCATGCTCCCAATTCATTCACTGATTGCCCAACTAGCAGAGGAGCAGGAGGAGTCTACTCACAGGCAGTGGTTGGTGTGGGGCAGCCCGGTCAGTGCATGAACTATTTAACAAAACTTTAAAATTACGGAGATAATGACAATTAGAACTGCTCTTTATTCTGTTTACTCATGTGCCACGTGCAGGCCCTGCACTGGATGCCACACAATCAGTCGTCATGATCACACAGAATAGAGATTCACAGGTCAAGAATCCATGCAATTAAGCCTTCAACTAAGATGACACAAGTATGATCGGAACTTTCTAGAACAAAGTTTGGGCTGATGTCTTTACCCTACTTGGCCTGTCTTTGCTGTCTCAGTGAATGACTCTATTGTGGAAATTTCAAATCAGGTTCAGAGATGGGCCACCACACAGGCTGGGGGTGGTATTTTTGGTTGAAGGAGACTTTCATTAGTTCCCCACAAATTGTACCCTGCTGGTGGTGGCCTTTGACTCAATGGCAGGACAACAATGCCCAGTAACTCACGGTGTAACCCACTTTTAAGGATCCCCTCATGTAAACAGAGTCCAGTCAATGTCAACAAGGATTGTTGTGACCTTGGTATGCTGAGCTCTGTGGTGGCAATGGTGAGCGGCCACTGCATCTGAGGAGTTTCACACAGCCAGTCTGAAGGCCTGTCTGCTCCTATGTGCAGAGAGATGGCACATATAAAGGCACCCCTGATCTGCTCTGTCATTGCCAATGCTGCTTCCCATGGGGTTGGGAGTAGGCAAAGGTCCCTCATGGCAGGAAAACTCTGGGAATCTCTCTGTCAGAGAACCTCCTCCAGGTTCTGAACAGAACACTCCAGGGCTGGTTTGTTTCTCCGTGTGTGTGCGCGCGCGCGCCTCTCTTTCTCACACATGCACACACTTGGTTTAAATTGCAGAAAAACAATAGCTGCTTTTCAAAAGAGTGAATCACTGATTATGAAAACTCACTGAGCACTCTACAACTTTGTAAGTTGGAACATAAGACATGAAGGAATGACGCTTACAGTCAAGAACAATCTACTAAAACTACCTTCCATTCGTAGGGCATGGTGACCTTGTACTTGTCTCCCCCATTTTCCTTATTTCTCTCCCACAAAAGTACACATTCCTGGTCCTCTTACCCCCAAATATTCATAAGATGGGGCCAAAGAATATGAGCTGTAAAAACAGACAGAAGAGGATTAGAACTCTATTTCTCACTAGCAATGTGACCTTGGGCAAGTAATTTAACCTTTCTGTGCTTCAGCCTTCTCTTCTGGACAATAATACCTATTAATCTTGTCCTTTAGATTAACAAAGGAAAAGCATAAAAAGTGCTTAACACAGAGACACCGAGACCAGCACAAAGTAAGGACTTAATAAGTGCTATCGAATGCTACTGAACATGTTGGAGATGATACAGAGGGTCACACTGTTGACATCGTTTCTATAAAGGAATTAACTGGTTTGTAGTTTCAATGAGATTCCACAAGGCCTCTAGTGATCTGACTGCTTGTTTTAAACTCGGGTTTTCTACTCAGGGAAGAACAAATATTGCCCAAGTTTTAAGCCCAAAGAAGCTGGACTGTTATCTTTGAAAAAATTAAATGCTGTTGTGGTGGTCTTCAGTGAGACCTTGTGCATATGAATATCCTTATATCAGAAAAGCATATAAAATCATGAACAATAAAAGGTACAGAAACAATGGAACTGTAAATTATTGAAATGAGAGTAGAACACAGAAGCCTCAGTGGGCCCAGGTCACTGTGCTGGGCTTTCTAGTTCACGAAGCACTTTTATAAATCCTTACTCTGGTGCTCAGAACCCCTGGAAGGGAGGTCTTATCCTGCCCATTGCACAGGCACAAGAATAGAGTCTCAGCTAGGTGGCACAGCCAGTGGCCAGGAGGAGAGAGAGACAGAGGCCCAGTGGAAAGACAGACAGGAGCCACATCCCCCAGGGCCTCGGAGGACTTGAAGGCATGTGCATTTGCTCTGAGTCCGGTGGGAGCCCTGACAGGTCTTGACAGGAGCAGGCTGCGATCTGATGTGCATGGAAAGACCTCTGGCTGCAGTGGAAAAAGCAAAAGTCAAACCAGGGAGGCCGCTTGGGAGGCTACGGGTGGCAGTTCAGGCCAGAGATGGGACACATGTGTGGATCTGGCGACAGGTGGAAAGCAAACGAACAGCCTTGCGGTGGGCTGGTTGTGCATCCTGCCAGAGCGGGGCAGAGAACCCAGTGGGCTCCCAGTTTCTGAGTGACTCCATGGGAGGCTGATGGAGGCGCATCTTCAGAAGGAACAGTTTTGGAGGGTGCAAGGAGCCAGAGTCCCTGTGAACTTGTTAGTTAACAGCCATCCAGGCACTTCTGCAAGGAGAGAGGTCCCCAGACGTTCAGCCTTCTCTGGCAGAGAGCAGGTCACATTGCCCTACTCCTGGGCATTGGACCAATGCTTCCTGTGAGCTGGGGGAGCCCAGGCCCATCCTTGCCCAGCCTGTCTGTAAAGAATTCTGCTGCTGGCTTCCAGAAGCCCTGTATTCCTTCTGCCACCAGGGAACCAGGGAGCAATTAATGACCCTTCTCAGAATGTTGGGCCTGCTACAAGAAACAAACAAAATCCCTGATGTCCTGCCTCCTAATGTTGCAGGCTTTGGGTTACTTTTTCTTTCACCAATCTCCACAGGATCTTTCCTTTGCTCATGCTTGAAAGCCATTCTTTCTTTCTTTTTAAAATACTGTGCTCAGGCCTTAAGTAACCTTTGACCTCTGATGGCTTCTGTGTAAATGAAGCCTAGTAAAATTACAATAATATCAACAACAATAATAAGCATTCATAGCGTGCCATTCTATTAAAAGACCTCTTTCATAAGCATACTTGATTTTACAAAAATCTCCAAGGTGAGATAAGTAGCATGTTTAACTCTGTTGGAGAGGCCAAGGAATAGAGTAGCCGAGAGGAGAGCATGTGAATTTATGATAATAACGGTATTTTTAAGTTGAAAGAGTGGAGCTGGATGAGGTACTTGGAGCAGGGCCTGATGCAGGAAACTCTTGTCAGAGTTTCCAGGGAGAGGCCCTAAGGCTGCGGGAGGCTCTGGGGTGTGCTCCTGGCTATGCGAGCACCCTCTCCTGGGTGCCACTTTCCAAAGGAACCTGTCCCCAAGTGAACTGAGCTGGATGGGAAGGCTCCTGCCAGGACAGAGTCCTCAGGAATTCCTTCTGGCCTTTCCGGGAGCTTCCACACTGCTCCCCCAGCCTGAAATGGCTGCCCTTTTCCTGTGCGGGTGGGTGGAAAGCACCACACAGGCCACTCTGTGCTTGTCCTGCCTCCCTGCCTCTCTGCCCCCTGCCTGGTGGTGTCCTCTCCCCTATCATCTTCTGGTCCTCCTCCTTCTTTGAGGTGGGGTTCACACCCTGCCTCCACCATCTTCTTCCCAGTCACCCCCACTCCCAGTGCCCTTCTCCAGTGGGTTTCTGCAGCCCCCAGCCTGGGGCCCGACAGATAAGTGTACATCTTGGATCCCAGGTCATTCCTTCATGGGGTCACAGAAGTCAGAGGCCTTGTCTTGTACCTCCTCGCTCTGTACCTCTACCACACCCAGAGCAGGTGCACACACCATACAACTGATTTCTAAAAAGTACAAAAATAATGATCACCAGAACCCCTCTTGGCATGGGGAACTGTGCTGGTCGCTGTTGTCCATGGGGAGGGGGACTCATCCTGTGTTCCACAGGTGGCACCGTGGTCCAGAACATAGGCACCAAGGACGTCGGAGGACACCCACCCTCCTCCTTACTACACTCTCACCCTTGGTGTTGGCCAATCTCTGCCCCTGGCAGGTAGCCCTGTGGGTCACACTTGGGGACTGAGTGTGAGGTCTGCTAAGCGGCACAGTTATGAGGGGAGGGTGTCAGGACATGGGCAGTCATACCATACGCAGCTCACTCCTGGCCTTGTAGTCTGACTCTCTGAAGACAGCTCCACATAGCCTCCACTGCATCTTGGCTACGGGCCACAGGGGTGAGGGAAAGGCCAAGGTCTGGCCTGGGAGCTCAGAGCACATTTAAAATTTGCCCTCAAAATATACTTTGAGGAAGGAGCGAGGGAGGGAGGGTTGGAGTGGACCTTGCTGACCTCAGCCAGGTGGACTATGGGGGAGGCCTGGATCTGTTTGTGCGTCCTCCTGAGAGCGAGTCACCTGCCCAGCCATCCCTGGTGGAGACAGACCCACCCAGGCTCTGAAGCAGAGACGGGCGCCCGGCCACGCCCACTTCCGCTGAGACACGCCCCGTTCGGCTGTCACTGGAGAAGGCAGCACGAATCACCACCTCCCCTGCCTCTGACCCTTGCCTTCCCCCACTGCCTCCAAATTTGTTTCAGCCCAGTGGCTCCCTCCACTGACCTGAATTTAATTATTTCATTCTTTATAAATAGAACACTGTCCCCTGCTCTCACCCTCACTCCCCAAATTAACCGACTTCTCATTAAGGGCTCTGAGCACGGCGCCGTGTGGGAAGACCCTGGGGTCCCATTCTCAGCCCTGTTTGTTTGTGGCCTCATGGTCCTTCTCTGTTAAAATAATGAAGATTCAGCGAGGCAGGGGGTAGGCAAGGATGTTGTCCTTGGATTCCCAATATTTGGGTTTGTCCAGTAAAAAATATTCCTGGGCATCAGAGGGAGAGGAAATGGACTCTCAGTGTTTCTTCAGAGGCTGCTTGCGAGCAGGCTGGAAGCAGCTCAGGAAGCCAGTGCGCCCTCCCGCAGTCTCTGCTCTCAGGCCCCGTGGCCAGGGAGGGCTGGGAACCAAGACATGCTCCCTGTGGGTATCATGGAAGGAGGGGGTGACTTGGAAATCCAGCCCCTACACAGTTCCTGAGTGATGGTTACGAGTCCTGAGGAGCCTCTGAAATCTGTTTACTGAGGCTGCTATGCCACCAGGGTCTCCTCTTGTGCAAACCCAGCGGCTATAAACTAAACTCACCAGACTGGATGGGTCTCCTAGCAAAGCCCTGGACCCACATTGGAATGGCAGAACAGAGGTGTCTCTAGCTTTCTCCAAGGTGGAGAGGTGGGGATGAAGAGTGGGAAGGGCATTTGGCCATTCAGGTTCTGCTTAGAAGACGTCCTCGTCCTCCAAGGACCCTTGCCTGCCTGCCAGAGCGTCAGAGCTAGGCACACCCCACCAATCTCTATCTCCTCATCCCGATACTTTCTTCCAAGCACTTATTGCTACCTGACATTTTATGGTTTGAGGGGGGGATTTTGTTGTTGTTATGGTCCCAGGGATTGAACCAGGGGCACTTTACCGCTGAGTCACATCCCTATCCCTTTTTATTTTTTGAGTCAGGGTCTTACTTAGTTGCCCAGACTGACCTTGAACTTGAGATTCTCCTGCCTCAGCCTCCTAAGTTGCTGGGACTACAGGCATGGCCACTGTGTCTGGCCTGACCTTTTTTATTTACTTGCTTGTTGCGTGGTCTGCTCCTCTCCATGACACTCAGATTCCACAAGGGGAAGGATTTTGTTTCGGTCATACCTGAATCCTTGGCACCTGGTACCCACTGGGTACTTCATGAGCATTTCCTGGCCCTGGGAGTTGTTGTGGGTCCAGGTCCGGGCTCCAGCTTTGGTCACATTACCTGATGTCTCCCAGCAACCTTAGGGGGTCAGTACTGTGATATCCTGATCTGTCAGGGGCAGGGAGGCTCAGTAAGTAAATGTCCCCTGGATCCCAGCTAGTAAGTGCTGCAGCAGGATCAGAACCTGTCTTCCTCCAGACCCCACCGTCCTGAACCATCACCCCTCAGCAGGCAGAATCAGAAGCTCTTGTACTTGAAAGACTTGGAGATGGAAATGCAGCCCAGCCTGTGACTCTGAGCAAATCGCCCAGTGCATTTAGGTCTCCTTCCTGCTTAAGCTTCTAAAGTTTGTGAATTATTTTTGCTGCCTCCCTGGATGATGAGCCTGGAGGTGGTAAGAAAAGTGTTGGTGGAGCACCACTGCCCGCTCAGTTACTCTCAGAGTTCTGTGGCCAGAATGCTCTAGAAATTGGGCTTGCAGGCTGCACGAGTGTGTCTTTTATGCCCAGAACAGGTTGGTCTCCCTCCTATCTTCAGTAAATATGGTGTTTTGATTGGAGTCAAATATTGCAGTGCAGGTAATGCAAAGAGCCCTGGACTGAGACCAGAGTCATTCCCAACTGTATCACTAAAATACCTGATGGCTGCAAATAATACTACCTTTTATTTCCTGACTGTCACCCAGGTGCTAGGCACAAGCCACATGCTCTATCTACACTTAATATTCATTGAATTTTCCAAATCACTTTTGGGAGTGTGTACTTCTATTAACCCCAGTTAATACTAGCCACACAGGCACAGAGATGTTAAATGACTTAGCTTAAGTCACACAGCCAATAAAGAACAGCCAGGATATAAACTCAGCCGTCTGTCCTCTGAGCACAGTTTATAACCAACTCTCTATTGTGACTCTCAGCTTCTTTGTCTGTAAATTGTGGGGAATGCACTTGATCATAATTTCCAGCTTAAAAAAAATCTAAGCTTTGGAGACGGAGAATCTGGTAGGAGTTCTGAGTCACTGGTGTGAATGCAAAAGGAAAGTAGAAGAGAATGCAACCAACTCAGCCCAGATGGACAAGGGAAGGTCTGAGCTAAGGCTCCTTTCATCCTGTTCTGCTCTCATCTTGCTGTGCTGCAATTTGCTACTTTTCTTGCCTCAGTGGCTCATAGAAATAAGAGCCCCAGGCGCATATCTCCCCTCTGAACATGGCGTTGTGCAGGAAAATGAAACCCTTATGGTCGCCCAGTGTTTAACTGCAAAGCAGCCTCACATCTTTTCTTATTAAATTCACACAGAAACCCAGTTTGCACAGGCAGGAATATTGCCACTTTACAGATGAGGAAACTGAGCCCCAAGTTGAAAAAACTGACCCTGGGGTCAAATTTCCTCCTCCTGCCTCCTAGAGTGCTTCCTGGGGCCATCCCCAGGGTTTTTCTTTACTTAATGCAGTAATCTTAGTAAACACAGGCTCCCAGACACCTCCCAGGCTCTGTCTACCCCTAGGCTAGTGGGGCAGGCTCATCATGGTGGTAGCAGTCCCTCACTGGGTACCCTCAGTGTGCTGGGAATTGTGCCAGGGTGTTCCACATTTAGTACCTCCTAATCCCCACCAAACCCCCTTGAGATACATAACACTGAGATACATACATACATACATACATAACTTGAGATGCTTGAGGCTGTGAGATGCTTCCCACTTACACAGCTGGTAAGTGGGAAGCCAGCATCTGCATGTGTTAACACGGGTCGTCTCCTGTCCCTGTCTGAGTAAAGCCTCCCAGAACTCCTGGTAAGAGAGGACGATAGCCAGATTCCTGGGTGTGCTGTGTTTGCACCCCTGTGCCCTCTGCTCCTGCCTTCCAGCCCACAGGCCAGCTCCCCTCCTTCCTCCGCCACTCATTCATGCCCCCTCCTGCTTGGCCACGCCTTCCTCTGGACCCCGCCCTCTTAGAATGCACACTCCCCACTGCTCTTCTGAAGGGTGACTTCCCACGCATCCTCCATGGACCATGAAGCCTCTTCCCACCACCACCTCCCGCTCTTGCTCTGCCCAGGGCACCCTGAGTGGCCAGGTGTCACAGGCCATGCATCCATGGGACGAGGGACAGTAGAGAGAGGTAATGTATGCAGGAGGATCAGAGAAAGCGTGTCCCTAGGCCAGGGTGTATTTAGGGCATTCGGATCCCTCCTTGTTTTGTGTGTTTGTTGTTTTGTTTTCTGTGGTGCTGGGGATGAGAACCCAAGGCCTTGTGTATGCGAGGCAAGCACTCTACCAACTGACCTACATCCCCAGCCCCATCATTGATTTTAACATACCATACTAGGCCAACGAAGCAAATCCAGCTGGTTTGGGACCATGGGCCACCAGTGTGAGGCTTCTGCAAGCTCCTCAAGGACTTGAGCTCTTGTCTAAGATGTCTGTGCTTGAGGAGAGAGGAGGGCGGGCCTCCTCTGTTCTCCTGTTCTTACTGCGGATCCTGAAAGCTTTGGAGGGAAGCTGCAGAATCACTGGGGGCTTTCACGTCACATTCCAGTTTAACGCCTAATTCTGCCACTTCTCACCCGCAGAATGGGGCCAGTGTGCCAACCACACAGGGTTCATGTGAGGAGTAGGCAAGGTTCACACACACCCCACTGCCTGGCAACACCCCTGGTTTCCTTAAGGAGTGGTTAGCACACAATGCTCTGCGCTGGGCCCTCTGCTGGGTGCAAGGGAGTCCAGTGGGCAACCAGGCCACACTGACCCCCGCACTCGTTCTTACTGGGGGAGACAGATCATCAGCAAGCAGACATGTGGGCAGAAAATGGAAAAAGCAGCAATTTGAAAATGAGATGTGTGGTTTAAGAAAATTAAACCAGTGGTAAGACAGAGGGTACCAAGGGAGGCAGTTGGAAGGACAGGGTCAGGAAAGGCCTCACTGAGGAGGTGACTTTGACAAGAAGTTGATAGCCATGCAAAGACTAACTGTTCTAGAAAGGAGGAATAGTAAGTGCAAAGGCCCAGTGGTGGGCACACCGGAGGCTGTATTGGGCTTTCCTATTTGTTGTGCTTACTGTGATGGCCACTGCACCTGGCCCTCCTCTGGGTCTACCACCCTTAGGGAGAGGCAGGATTGCTGCCCTGCAGCCCTGGAAACAGCTGAGTTCAGATGCGAACCCTAAGTGAGTGGGATATCTGAGGTGAGAAGCCCAGCAAGGGCTGGCATGGTCGAGAAGGCTTGTGGAACAGGGACGAGGGAGGAGCAGGAGGATGTGCAGGAGGGGGTCTGCATTCCAGGGGCAGGGAGTTGGGTTGGACAACCTGGTATCTGAGAGACTTCCCAGGCCAGAGGGGCTCCTCGGGGACAGGACAATCAAGAGTGCCTGAGTGCCATCTGGATGACCTCAATGGTGGCTAACAAGAACAGCCTCTATTGTCACCATAGTGAGCAGGTTGTCAGTTTGAGAGAACGTGCTCCTCACTCAAGATATATGTATGGCCTTGGGCAGAACTCCAGCCCTGTGAGTCACAACCAGATGTACGTCTTGTCAGGGAAAACCATGGCTGCAGAGAAACTGGTCACAGCTTCCTGGAAACTTCCTGAATGTGGGGTGAAGGGTCCCTCTGAGGAGGATGAGCTGGGAGAGTGGGGCCCAGGCTGGTGGCCCAGGCTGCTCCTCTCAGGTGCTGTGGTCAAGCCTTCCAGGTCCCCCGGAGGGTGAGAGCTGTGGCTACTGGCCTGGCAGGGCATGGTCAGTGGCTATATTTGTCCTCTCCTCTCACAGCATGCCTAGAGCCTCCTGGGCTTCTGAGAGGTCCACCTGCTGTTGAAGAGGGTGAGAGAAAGGGGCTACTCTGGAATAGGGGACCTTAAGTCCTCATGCCACAAACTTGGATTCAATTCCAGTGACTTCTACGTAGGCAGCTTCTCTGGCTGCATCTACAAAATCAAGAGACAAATTGGGAGCTCTCCAAGGTTCCACCCAGCTGGAACGCAGCACTTCCTTCATCTCCCAGGGCCCAAGAGCAGGGACTTGCTCAGCGCCTAGCAGATCGGGTGGGCCCAGAACTCCTGCCCCAGCCACATCTGCACCTTCCACCTTGCTCCCACATGCTTCCTCCTCCCAGCCTTTTAACTCCTGGGTGCTTCCTTCCCTCCATTTCCTCTACCTGTGCATTTTTCCTACCAGATCTGGAGGTTTGGCCACCTCAGGGATGACATTTCTACCTGCGAGTGGATCAACTCAGGATCAAGATGGAAACTCCCCAGGGCATTGACATTGGTCAGGCAAGACCTTCTCTGGCCACTTCCTACTTGAATCCTATGAGCCCTCTAATCCAGGTTAAGTGGCTGCCCTTCCATGTCACCTCAGCCAGAGCCACCACCTTGGCAAGCCCTCCCACCCATGCCACTTCATGATCCTGCTGTGGGTGTTTTCATTTATTTTTTTCCTGTAATTATTTGTGCATACATCGTAACTTCTCTACATAATTTCAAACTCATTGATAGCAGTAACCAAATTGCCCTCATTCTTCCCACACCTTCCACCAGCCTCTTCTTCCACACCTAATGCAGTGTTTGTGGTCCAAGTGTTGGAGAGAGATTTGTGGAGTAAATGGAGTTCTCTTTCTTCTATGCAAAAGAATTCTCTCCTTTCAGAATGAATCAGTGTGTGAGAGCATCTATTCCAGAGCTAGGCTGAGTCCTTTGCTCCGCCCTCTGTGCACTGGGGACCTTGAGCAAGTTATTAACACTTTGGTGCCTCCGTTTCCTCGTTTGTAAAACAAAGATAATCATAGCGCCTCAGCAGCTGGGGGCGGGGGATTAAATGAGTCATGTCTACAAAGTGCTTGATATAGTAGCCAGTGTGGACTTGACCCTGTAGGTGAAGCTGTTGAACTTGGGTGATCCTACATGCAGAGTTTTAGTTCATGTTTTAGAAATTAAAATTCTACCATCTTATAGTTTAGCTTGGCTCTTGCTAATTGCCAGATCCTCTCCAGTCCCTGCATTCTCTGCATCTGTCTCCAAGCATGCTCTCGGCTACACTCCTGCTCAGAACCGGGGATGGGGAGAGGGAGAGAGAGGGCCTGAGTCGCTAGCTTAACTGCTCACCATTTTGGGGTTAGCAGTCACATTAAGCACTCTTACTCAATTCATGTGACTCGACAGATTTGGAATGTGTCAGGGAGAGTTTTTCCAGCTATGAGTCAGTACATTTATGCTCTCTCACGCATTAAAAAAAAGAAAGAAAATTTAGTGAGAGTCATTTATGAGTGTAAAGTGAAAACTCCTGGCAATTTTATTTTGACCCTGAAGGCAAGTAATACTTAAGACATTTAATAAACGGTTTGAAACGAGGTGCAGTTGGGAGAAAATACAGCTGGCTTCCTTCTCCTTCTGTATTCTCAGCCACTGCGCTGTATCTAGGAAGAGTCCATTTACGTGGTTTTATTTAGCACCTCCTGGATAGCCAGATTTTTGTTAAACATGATCAGAAAATAACAGATGTGTAAAAGAAGGAAAGGAGAACAGGCATTCATTAGGCACTATTATGTACCAGATGGTCATGTCCCAAGTTCAAGAGACAGTTGTGGGGGTGGAACAATTGTAAGCAGACAGGTTTGGGTTCAAACCCCAGCAGGTAACTTTCATATTATCATCTAATCCCCATAGTATTCCATTTTATAGATGACCAAACTAAGGCTCAGAGAGGATAAAACATTTTGTCTCTGGACACAAAGCTCTTCGATGGTACACATCATCTATCAGTTTCCAGCCAGGAAGACACTGTCTCCCTAAGCCAGAGAGATTAGGGTTAAACTATAGTGGGGAGAAGCCAAGATTCAGCAGCAAAGAGGAGAGGACATGGCATTTGCATGTCCCAAGCCAGCATGACTTCCTCAGACAGGGGTCTTTTCACCTACCTCTGCCACTGAGAGCCTGGTTCCCCAGGCAGATCCTCGCTTTGCTGTGGTTATTTTAATGACAGAAACTACTACCTGCCCAGGGAGCTTGTGTTTCCAGCTCACTTTTGTTCCTTTTGTGAAGCTTCCTTCTCGTAGCTCCCCTGGCTCCTGGGAGCTGTAATCAGAGGTGTTTTTATCCTCCTCCATCTGCCAACAGCCACACTGGAGCCAGGATCCCCCTGAGACTCGACAGAAGGCAGCTCAGGTCAGGTGCCCAGGAGAACTTTTCCCTACACAAATCAGATGGCCCTGCGGCTTGCCCTTTCTAAAGACCACAGGGTCACAGAGATAAACAGGATGCATCTTTCCACGCAACAAATACTTTTGAGGGTCACTGTGCGCCGGGAACTGCAGATGCGGAGTCCAGCTCTTCCCATCGCTCACAGGTGAAGAGTTAACTTCTCCAGAGGCCTTCGGGTCCCTGGGAGAGCCTGCCCTGCTCTCTCTCCAGTCTTCTGGCTAGAGCCACCATGGCTGGTTTCCGGGCTCTGGGTCCCCTGTGCCCCAGGTCCACCTGCACAGCTCTTCCCTCCTCTCCAGGCCTTGTTAGCTGCTTGTCATCTGGGCCACACTTCTGTCCGCAGTGTCCTCAGTGTCCTCATGTCCCTTTCCCTGCAATCTTGCCACCATTGTACTGTGCTTGGGTCGGGACAATAATGTCATTGAAGTCTTTGTCCCCAACCCAGTAAAGCCAGGGCTCCCCTTATCTCTGCACAGCCTGGCCTATTATCAGTGGCCCCATCCAGAGTTGCTGAAAGAGCCAAGAACAGTAAGCAAAACAGACACCGCCCTCCCCATGCTGGGCACCTCCTCTGGAGTGACAACTTCCATTGACAATTTTGAAAGGGAAACATTTTGAAACACGCACAGATCAATTCTAGAGTGTAATTCAGTATTCTCGTAAACAGTCCAGATGTCAGGTTGCACACACACACCTAGACTGGGTCTGAGCTCAGCCCTTTCTGTACTCTGGAGATCCCCGTTGAGGAATAGGTTGGGGCTGGAAGGAGAGATGGCCCAGTTTGCCAGCAACTTCAGGTGGAGTCGAAGTTGAAGAGACAGCGTGGAGAGAGATGGAAAGATCATTCGGAGTTACTCCAGTAACTCTGGTAACTTAGTTCACCAGGTTTACCATCTGTAAAATGGATACATAAGTACCTGCTCCTCAGAGTTCCAGTGGAAAAGAGAGAGAAGACAAGCCCCAGCCCAGTGCCTGGCACAGAGCATGTGCTCAGGAGGTGGCAACTCTCCTTGGCCACTTGCTAGTGATGTTCTTTGGAATTAAAGGCCGCTGTTAGTGACCAAGGAGAAATCTTGTCTGGAAGACAGGAAGTTGAGATGGCATGTTCAACTTGCAGAGTGATGACCAAGCCCAGGCTCCGCAGAAGGAGCTTGTATCTTCCACCTTTTTGACCTTGACTTTTCTTGTTCCTAGTCTGTCCTAGCTCCAGCCAGAGCACAGGGCTCCCTTCTCACTACCCCCCAAAATAATGACCTGCTTACTAGACCCAAAGTTTCTTACTGGTCTGCTAGCTGTGTGCTGATGAAGATGGGGTGCAATGCTCTGCCTAGACTAGGGATAGCTCTGGGAGGGAGTCTGACTTCTGTGAGCCCTTAAAGTAGCTTCCTTCTTTCTCCCTTCCACTCTCTAGCAACTCCATAGGCTTGGACTAGCCAAAGGGAAAAGAGGGGGATGTGTGGGGAAAGTGCTACCTGCAGATTTTTCCTCATTGGGATTTTGCCTTCCACTGGAGGGTCAGTGCTTTATGGTGCAAAGAGTCCCAAGCCAGGAAGACAGGAAATATGCACACTTGGAGCTCCAAGGGCACTGAAAAACCCTTTTATTCATTGACAAAGCTCCTGATAAGAGCTGCTGTTTTGCACACCAGAACAGAGGGCTGCACTGGGCATGTGCTGAGGCAGTGGCTCTCCTCCATGGGGAGGCAGCTCTGTGGAGCCCCGCTGGCTGCTGAGGAAACCATGGTACCTGGGAGGGAAGTATCAGCCTGGGACACAGAACAAGCATTTGAGAGAAGCAGGACCAGACTCTGGCCTCCTATGTCCAAGACCAGTGCATGTCCACCAGGCTGACCAGGACCAGATGTCTACCCCCACGGGATGGTGCAGTGCCAGGTTCAAGGGTAAACTCCATGAGACTCCCCAGCTCTGAGGCTTATTCACTGTGCAGCCCCAGCCAGATGCTCTGCTCCTCTGTGCTTGAGTGGCTGCCTAGTCATTCGAGGATAATAACAGGTGTCGTCAATAATCAGAGCTGCTAACACACCTGCTTTTGCAGTGGTTCCAAGCACTTCAACTGTATTAGCTCCATGGGTCCTGCAAGGGAAGCCAGTGCCCGTGGGAGGAGCAAGGACAGCATTCAGGAGAGGTCCTAGCACAGCCCTGGGGCCGCACAGAGCAGGGCACTGAGAAGCCAGCAAGCCAGGGACACAGCAGGGCAAGGTAGGGTGGGGGAAGGCCAGGGCCAAATCTCCAGGGCCTCAGTGACCACATGGGGAAAGGATTGATCTCTGCAGGCACACGAGACATCTGTTAGCTGCTCCTACTCAGACCACCTCCGTACACATTGTGCTTTCTCACAGTCTGCTGTGTTTCCCCCTTTTTATACCATTTCTTAAGGGTAGGGACTGAGTTTTAGTTTTGATGTCAATCTGGTGCTTAGCACAAAATCAGATATGTACAGGTATTCAATAAATGATTGATTGAATAATATATTCAATATTTAATATTGGCATGATCAATATTTAAAAGCTGTGTATTATACATTTAAGTCCTATATAGGTATTGGTACCTACAATGTGTCTTCTGCTATGCAGGCATTTCTGCTATGAAATGATGTATTGTGCTCCCCCAGACATCCTTGCATTATGAAAATTTTTTTTAAATCAAAACTTTGGGGAACAGCAGGGTCACAGCAGACACTCACAACTCAGGCAAGTCAGTAACAAGACACAGTCCTGGGGAGGATGGCAGCCCATTGAAATGGCTCATTAAGTTTTGAATCAAAGAAAGACAGCAGCCACTTCAGGACCTGCGTAAGCATGGGGCAATATTGAAGAAAACAAAAAAGAGAAACCTGATGGAAGGTGACTGAAGCAGGGTAAAGACAGATGTAGACAGATACCTTCATCAGAAGTTAAGGTGAAAGAGCAGTGGCAGACTTTGCTAACATGGGGCCAAGTGGACGATCTAGCATGGCCTTTGCACAGAGATCAGGGAGACCTGAGCAGCAGTGCTTCTGAGACCACATGTAGTCACAGTGAGCCACGAGGAAGGCAGCAAGTGGGTGGCGTGTGGGCAGCAGAGTCAGGGCATTTTGCATCCAGCTGCTGGTATCTGGTTGTACAGAACATTAATGTGCTGGGACATTTGTCCATGCACCAAGGCGACATCCACACTTTGTAGACATCACTGCCCTAGCTGAGCTAATCTGCTTTATGGAAGCAAGTGCAATATAACGTCCTGTTGGTCCTTTGTATCCACAGGGTATGCACATGCAGATTCGACCGACCACAGCTGGAAAATGCTTGAATGAAAATTTTCATCTGTAATGAAGATGCAGACTTTTTATATAACTTTTACATTGTATAGGATACGATAAGTAATTAAAGGTGACAGTATACGAGAGGATGTACATAGCTTATGTGCAAATACTTTGCCATTGTAAATGAGAAACTTGAACATTAACAATTTTAATATCCTCCAGAGGACCTGGGGCAAATCCCCTTCCATAGAACTAGCAAAGGGGGAGCTGAGATTCCAAATCTGTCCTTCAGAACATGTCATATTGAGGGACAGTATTAACTGGTAAACCAAAAAGGCCAGCTGGTGCTAGGGTGCTGGCATCACAGAGCTAGGTAAATTCTGCCACTGAGCTTGCATCCCCAGGCCTAGCTGACATTGAGAAGGGCACCAGTTGTTCACCCTGTGTGAATTGTAGACCATTCTGCTCTTGGCTCATAAGTCTATATAGTAAACCCACCTCACACCAAGTGTGGAACAAGAGTATATGGAGGTAACACTAATTGGGAGCATCAGAAACCTGTGTTGTGATGTCCCTTTCCCCATCAGGAGCAGCAGGACTACCCTAGTCATACCTCTAGAGCTGGAATCAAAAGATAGCAACCACAGCCTATCAGAGAGCTCTGTGACCTCAGGAAAGTCACTTACCCTCTCTGTGCTGTGATTTTCTCAATTGTGAGGTAGGTCTAAGGATGCATCCCTTAAAAGTAGGAAGCCAATTAGTTAGTGGAGGAGAAGCATTTTTCTAAAGTACAAAGGGTTTGTAGAGTATTGTCTTTCCTATTGGTCTTTGCCTGGACTACATAGGGCAGTTGTCTCCCCAGGCACCTGCTCCTGCTGGATGGTTCATTCCAAAAGCTGTGGGTGAGAGAATTAAACTCCCTGAAATAAAAGTCAGTTAATTGCTGTGATTCAATGCAGAAGCTTGAATTCCCCTGCAGGAAGGAGGCCCAGGACTTTTGTCTGGGGAATTTTGCTAGCCCTTGACAGAACTGAAGAGGAGAGGAACTGCCTCCGGTGTCTGATGGCTACTTCTTAGAGTGCTCTCAGTACAGCCGGGACCCCACCCTGACCCCAGGGCCTGAGGTCTCCTGGCCACCCTGGCTCATGGCCCTTCCCATGAAACAGGACGCTCCTGCCCCTCACCTTCTCATTTTCTTCCCCCAGATAGTTCCACAGCCCCATGAGCATGGTCTCGAACCTGCTCTACCACTCAGGATTGCACAGCCCTTGCAGCCAGGTTGTCACTTCTCAAGCTGTGTCCTCCCTGCAGAATGGGCCACAGCTTTCTTCCTCCCATGATGAAAAGGCCTATCAACCAACGCTCTGCAGACTTGAACATGCAGGAGTCACGGAGGGTCTTGTTCAAATGCAGGCCCTGCTGGGCCCCTGCCTCTCCCGCAAGCTCCCAGGTGACTTGAGTCTAGCTCAGGTGGTCTCAAGTGCGTGGCACATGATGAGCACACAGTGAACACCATCCACCCCCAGAAAGGTTTTCTTCACCTTGATCCGCACAGTGCACCTTTGAGAGCAGGGACGCCTGGCTAGAGAAACCTCGGCTCACCTGAGAATTCTGAAGGAAACAAGAAAAAAACAAGGTTTGCTTTGAAGGTGGCTGGGCGTGGAACAAGCCCCAGCCTGCGGCAGCACTGGCCACTGCACCTGTGCCTGCAGGTGGCCTCTGCCTGGCTGGCCTGTGGAGCCTCTAGGGCTCAGGCCTCAACTTGCCGTGCTGGGGACGCATCCTCAGAGCCCGGCACACGCCTTGTTCTTCCGGCTTCAGCTCTCCCGAGGAATTATCGAAGCACACGGGGTGAGCTTGGCAGGAGTCTCTCGGGATATAAATACGCTTTGGGGGCTTTTGTTTTAAGGACTGCAGCATCTTTCTGACTTGAGGCCTGAGCACAGAGCTCCCCCTAAGCCCTCATCAGAATGGAGCCATGCACGGCCTGCTGCTGGGAGCCGGCAGGGGTGACTCCAGGGGACACTGAATGAGGTCAAAGAGGGCCCCCCGGCCCACCCCATGCAATTTCCCCATCAGTTTCACTCTCCTAAAAAGCCTGCCTTGCAACGAGCTGCTGACTCATCCAGGGTTAGGGGCTTTTTTTTTTCTTTTTCTTTTTTTTCCTCCTCTCCCTGTCTCAGAATCGCCACAAAGCCCAGAGATTTGGAGGTTGGCTTAATGAGCAGCTCGGTCCTTATACCGATTCCTTTTCTTTTTATCCTCCCACCTTTACCCTAGTCTCCCAGTGACTCAGTCCTGCTGGAAAAGAGAGATGGACACCCCGTGCTGTGCCCTGCCGTTAATATTGAGTTCCTGTCCTTCGCAGGTCTCGACACACTGGCTGCTCTTGGAGCCGAGCTGGAAGGAGGTTCCCAGGATGTAAGCCACACAAGATGGTGAGTGATGTGTCTGGCGGTGGTCACCGCCACCTAGGTTGGATTTCAAAGGAGAGGAGAGGAATGGGAGGAAGGGACAGGGCAGCTGGACGCTTGCAGCCCTGACAGTTTCCATCCATGTGCACTGGAAGCAGCACTGTGCTAGGGACCCAGGGGCCAGTCTCTTGGAACTTGCTAGGTCCCTGCCAGTCCTTCCCCAGAAGCGAACTGAGCCTGCAAGCATCTGAGCTGTCCTCTTTCTGCTCCAATGACAGCAGCTCAGACTCACCATCCAGAAGGCATGTGCTTGGAATTGTATTCAGGGCTCAGGAAATAACTCTTAGAACAGAGAGGGAGGCAGCTGGCTCACTGGTGTACAATGGAGCCCTGAGGAGATGGGAGAAAGGCCACCGAATGAGGGTGGCACACACATCCTCTCTGTGCTGCCTCTACATGGCAGGTTCTGCTGCAGAAGCCACTGGATGAAAGGACCATTGGGTCTCTCCACTGACCTCACACCCCTCGGCCAGCTGTACCTAAGCTAACACCAGACAGCACACATGTCATAGGTGTGACCCCAACACCTTATGTCCATGATGGGCGGGCAACTCAAAAAGCATGATGGGAGTTTGCTGAAGCTCAGGGTGCTCCTCCCCTACCAGAGCCACAGAAAGAGCTACCAGCTGACTGCACCATTGAGAGGTTTGGCCCAAGATCCTGGCCACACAGACCAGGAGAAAAGGTCAGGGAATGTGTGGCAAGACCACCCACCACCTACTCCACACAGACAGGCAGCTGGACCACGAGCGTGGGGTCACTAAGGTGGTGGTGGTCCTCTGGCAAGGACAAGAACTTGTCCCCAAAACCTGGCCCACTGGGCGTGAGAAAAATTGTACTCTGGATCCAAATGGGGAAATTAGTCAGGACACCCGTGGCAGAGGAGAGGGTCTGAATAATGAGACATGGCTGTCCTTTGTGCTGTGCGTCTGAGTCTCCTGCCCCGGTCAGCTGCAGCAATATTTCCCAAGGGCCCCTGAGGGCAGGGCGCTGTGGGAGGCCAGAGATGGTGTGTTTCTCTCAGAAGCTGTCAGCCCGGATGAGAATCGAGTTTGACAGTCGCCGCGCATGGGCTGTGTGTGCAGCTGAACCCTGAACGCTATTGGGGAAGAAGGCAGGGAGGAGGAGCAGGAGGGCTCAACAGAGAATCTGAGTGTCCTCTTGGCTGGTCCTTGCAAGTCTTCAGGCAGGAGTTGAGCTTTGAGGACAGAGCTGTGTCCTTGCACTTGCTGGCCCCCAAGTAGATGCTCAGTAAATCAGGTTGATAAAGTGTCAAAGAGGCAGTGCCGGGAGGCAGTGTCTGTGCTTAGTGGCAGTGACCCTAGATTCAAGTCCTGGCTTTTCCACTGGCTATGGGGCCTCAGGCAAGTTGCCAGCTTCTCTGTGCTTTGGTGTTCTCATTTGTATAATGGGGCTGGAGCTGTAAGTATCTCACAGAGTGGTTGTGAAAATTCAAGAAAGTCATTCATATAAACTTGCATGGCCCCATCCACGACCTAGTGAGCACTCGGTAGCTATCAGCCCTTCTTCTAGTTGTGGGTTAGGGCTCAGTGTTGGGTCTGAGATGAAGCAGGGGTGGATGTAGCTGCAGGAGCCCTGGCCCACTCTGAGCCCATTCTCTAAAGCAGAGATTGTGTGCTTAGTCAGTCAGGGACGCCATTTTGCCTGCGTCTCCCTCTGATGGTCCCTCCTGGTTCTGACACTGATCCAAAGCCAGAGTCAGCCCTGCCATCTATTGCTAGCTGGGCAACTCCTCTGGTCCCTTTCCCCCAGTGAACAGGGATACTGTGTGCCAACCTCCTTCCCTCCCAGAAGTGGTCTTGAAAACAGGAAGATCCTAGCACCAAATTTAAAAAAAAGACTCCATTACCACACATGGAAAACTATGGAAGACTTGAGTTTGAGCAGTATGGCCCCAATCCACATCAGCCCCTGCCCCTTCCCCAGGGAGGTCTGGCTGTCCCCAAGGCTAGAAAATGAACAGCTTGTCACTGACTTCCCAGAACAATGCTTCCCTTGGCAGAAGGCAGCAGCCACCACCCCAGGATTTGTAATGTATTTCAGATAAATTATATCTGCATGGAACACTCCCAAGGTCACATTTCTTACTTTAGTTTGAGGCCTGGGGCTATAGAATGAGCTGGCTCAGGGGCCTCCCTTGTGACTCCCCTGCCCCATCTCACCATGACCCTAGCTGAGTATAAGATCGTGGTGTTGCCCAAATTGTTCATGACATAAGCCCAGCCCCATGCCCAGGAGCCTAAAAACACACCAGGCTCCTTTTCCCGTGTACCTCTAGATGTCCACCAAGTAGCTACAACCTCACTTCCTCCTCAGGTGGGAAATGGGCAGAGATGAGAGGGTCCAGTAGCCGCAACTGCCAGGGTCCTGTGCTGAGGCACCCCGCTGCAGAGATGCCGCCACAGATTAGTGATGTCTGCCGAGGGGGCTAGAAAAAGTACGGTGACACACATGCCACTCTTTGCCATGCTTAGACAAAGCAATTTCTAAGGTCATCTTCCTGCTTCTACTCTTCGTGGTTTTAAGTCACCAGCCTCATGTTCCATTAGAGAGGCAAGGCACGGCAAAACCTCGCTCACCCGGACCACTTTAGGATCAGCCCAAGTGAGCCAGAAGTCGTGCCTGGCATGGGGTGCTTGGCCGTCTCTTAGTACAAGAACCCATCTCGGCCCTATGTGTGGACTGGCACAGACACAGGGGTCCTGCGATCTGTGCTTAACAGGTGTGACCCCAGCTGAACATTCTTGACCTGTACCTCCAGGCCACTTACTCTGGCCTGAATAGCACTGGTGCTCTCACAAAAGCAGGGCATTTATTGAAGTGGAAAATCATTCAGTGGGCAGCTTGGCTTCCATCTGAAATGGCCAGGGAAATCGAATTAGACTTCGCTGCACTTGCTGCGAAAAAGCTATTTTTCCAGAGTTAACATTCATGTGATGCTGTAGGGTAGTACAGAGCTAGGTTTCCTTGAGTTTCCTGATCTATAAAATGGGGAAATAACATCTCGTAGTTATTTGGGAGAGTAAATGAGTTACGAGGTGAGCTTTACTCTTTGATAGGGTCAGAAAATGGATTCAGTTTGATTTTAAAAAAAAAAAGCAACATACTTTTCAAACGCCTCCTGTTAGTCTGTCAGGGCTCTTCCTTTTTATTCCTGATGATTCTTCAGTGGAAAATGTCCGCTTAAATCCCCAACTTGAGGCTCTGCGCTGGCCTTCTGGGAGGAGTGGCTCTCAGGGTCCTGACATATAAGCACCTAAAAGTCTCTGCAGCACAGTGAATCCCCAACAGTCTTCTCTAGCAGGGACTGGGCTGCTCAGCAGCTGGACTGTGTCCTCACTGTCCCCTCGTGCAGCCAGTGTCAACACCAAATCCACTCCCTCTGCAGGGAGAGGCGGGATAGGAAAGGTGAGCTCGTGCCACACTGAGGCCAACAGCTTCTCGAGTGTGAGCATGCATGGAGGATGGGCTTCCCTTATTAATAATGGGTTAGACTTTTGAAATGTAGTGCCATTTTCAGTCTGTCTTCATCTAAGTCTTTGAGAATCTACAGGAGAAAGAACAAGTTCCTACTTAGAGAAAGAAAGAAGAAAGGGAGGGAGGGAGGAAGGAAGGAAGGAAGGAAGGAAGGAAGGAAAGAAAGAAAGAAGGAATGAATGAATCAAGGAAGGCATCTATGTGAAGCAGGGTTAGAGAAGCAATACCCTGGTCACAGGGCCTGGTGTGGTGGCTGCAGAGGGTTTGAGAAGCACAAGTGAGTTCATTAGGACTCCTGGGTTGTCGCTGAGGGCTGGGACTCTAAGGTGGGTGACAGACAGGTGCATACCTTTATCCCAGCCACCTTGAGCATCTGGTTCAGTCCTCTGGCTCATCAAGCTGGACACCCTCACTCTTTGGCCTTGTCTTCTGGACCCAGAGCAGAACTGCTCTGCAGCTTGTGTCCTGTCCCCACCTGAGGAGCCACCGTCCTCCATGGGGCCTCACCCCAGCAGTCATCCCACGAGTCCATGGGCTGGACAGAGGAGACTGTGTCCCCATCCTACTCTTCCCTTCTCCCCACTCCAGCTCCACTTCCTAGCCCAGTGGCCGTGTTGTGGGTCCCTGTCTTCATCCTTGAACATCCTTGAACAGTCTCAGACTCTTTCCTCCTGAGACGGAGCTGAGGGAGGCCATGAGACAAAGAGAAGGCCTTGAGGCCAGAGTGCATGGCCAATGTGGGCTTACTCAGGAGCTGTCACCAAGAGGCCAAGGCAGGCAGAGGCATCATATCAAAACTCAGTTCAAGTCCAATAGCTTCCTCTGAGGCCCTTGTCCCCTCCCTGGGTTTCCATGACTCTTACAGTCTCTACCACGCTACTCAAAGCAATATAGCAAAGCCCTTAAGATCATGCTCTAGGGGCCAAACTTGGAACCTCTCTCCACCTTTGCTAGTCCTGTGATTTCAACAAGTCATTAAACTTCTCTGGGCCTCAGTTTACTCATCCATGAAATGGGCCGCCTCATAGGGTAGTCAAGATGACTGAATGAGTTTATGGAATGTGCCTAGATCAGTGCTGAGCACAGAGTAAAAGTGTTAACAAAACCACTCAGTAAACACAGAAGTCAGTGTGTCTCATAGTCAGTTGGCTGGCTTCAAAAAGATGGCACGTTCCCTACCAGAGAAATGAAGTGTTTTATTCCGCCCCTGGTTCAGAGACCCTGGAGGAGGCAGGAATTCCTGCAGACAGCAGAGACAGGAAGCCCAGCAAAGGCCGAGGGGCAGACAATGATGGGCATTTGGGGAATTTCTGGAAGCTCGGGTTGCTGGGGGAGGGAGAGCCTCATGGGAGCATGCAGCAGCTGAGGTGAGCAAGGAGGATCAGGGCAACCCAGAGGCCCTTGGATGCCATGAGAGAGGCCAGGCTGCCTGCAGGAAGAAGGAGGTGACTTCCAGAGGTGTGATGCCTAGAGCTCAGACAGGTGGGAGGGTCAGAGGCAGAGGCTGGGTTGCAGCCAGTCTGATGGAGAGAGGGAGTGACCAACTGGACCCAGGCGGCCACAGCAGGGATGGAGCAGGAGGCTTGCTCCAGAGAACAGTTCTGAGCAAGACCTGGCTGGACTCGGATGAGGATAACAAGGAAGGAGGGATCCAGAGCAAGTCCCAGGCTCTTGGCTTGCGGACCTTAAGAGGAAGTGATCCTGTTCACCAAGCCAGAAAAAGTGGTGGAGGGAGAGATGGCCTAGGAGCGTGCCTTCCCGGTGCCTGTGGCATGTGCGTGGACCGGAGGGCAGCCTAGAGCAGCCTTTGTGCATGGTCTCAGGAGCCCTCGTGGCTGGAATCAAGTTCTGTCTCAGCCACCTGGCTAGCAACGTAGCCTTGGAGGGGTGGTTTAACTCCACTGAGCCTCAGATCTTTCTCTGTATAGTGAGGATTGAGTGGTTATCATTACCAATCTGAGAGGGCTTTTTGGATCAGTACATGTAAAATGTTAGGAACTATGTCTGGCTGGGCTGGGGATGCAGCTCTAGGGGGAGCATTTGCCTCGCAGGGGCAAGACCCAGCCCCACCAAAAAAAAAAAGTTAAAAGCTACGTCTGGACCAAGTGAGCACTTGCAGTAAAAGTCCACTATCCACTATTAGCGTTAAGGATTCATGTTTGTGGCCTCATCCTAGTGAGGACATCCAGCATAGGCCTAGAACTCAGAAACCAGCTCAGGGAGGGAAGGATGCATTTGAAAGTCACCAGCACATAGGCCAGTGATGGCCAACCTGGTGGCTGCGCTCCTTCTGGGGCAGGGAGGGGAGGAAGAGATGAGATCACCTGGGTCCTCTTCAAATCATGTCACCCTCCCTAATTGTGGAACTGTCCCCCTCCCCCTGCCCTAGCCTCCCAGCCTACTACCCCATGAAAAATCGGTGTGGTCAGGCATCACCAGCCTCATCCCCAGGCTTGCTGGGTAGACAGCAGCCAATGGAGAAAGTAGGTGAGCCCAAGGGTGAGCTCTCCCAGGGACAGCTCAGAGCCAGGGTGCAGCTGGGCTGGAGACAGAGCCCTGCGTGGCATCAGCACTTAGGAGGCGGGACCTGAAGCAGCAGCTTCATCAGGAAACTGAGCTACAATGTCCCACCTGCCACTGGTGTGAAGTTTGGTCCATCCTGACTGACTAGGTGGAAGACGCCATCATAGGCAATGGGTCAGGTGCAAGTTCAAGAGCATGCAAGGTGCTCTTGGTTCCTTCCCCCAGTCCTAGGAGTGGACCCAGTGTATCTAAGCTGCAAGGAGAAATGAAGAGAAAAGCAACAAATGGCACCTCACCCATTCCTTGTGTCCATCTCAACCTTTGTCCTGGTCACCTTGCCCTAAACACTGTTCCATGTGTTTTGGAGCCCAAAGTTTTTTGGTCAAGAAAATGGTAACGCCTGAAATTATTAGATAGCAATGCTTAGAGGATATGTGATTATGTTAGACATTGGGTTATAAGGTAGAAATCCAATTCAAGTTGACCTAAGTATAAAACAGAAAGGTGGTCCATGTAATCAGAAAGTCTGAGCTGGCCTGGCTTGGAACCCAGCTGGGTTCAAACGATAACAGTAGGAGCCCTTTCTCCAGCCCTCAGCTCAGCTTCCGTGTGGTCCCTCACTCAGGCAGATTTCCCACACTGACACTGTGGCAGGGTGGCCACTGATAGCTACCCCCGTGAAAAGAGGGCTTTGCTTCCCTAGTGGTCCTAGCAATGCCCTGGGATTAAAAGACCCAGGCCACATTCCCCCCATGAGCCATCCACAGTGGTGGACCATGCTCACTGGCCAAGCCTGCTCATATGTCCCCACCAGGCATTGCCAGACCACAAGGACTGAGATTGGTGGGTGGGGACACTGGGGAAAGGAAGGTTACCAAAGCCAGCACGCAACATGTGAGTCCGCAGGAAGGGCCTTCAGTGCCCACGACACTGGAGTGATTCCTGTGGCTGTAATTCTCAGAGGGGACCCAGTGGGGAGCACCCAACCTAGGGTGGGCCTCTGCATCTAGACCACTCAGAACAAATCTAGTGGTGTAATATTTTTGCAGAAGTGGTGTTCCACCTATGGGTGCTGCTCTGCAGCATGCTGTGGTGTAACCAAGTACAGATGAGTCTCCCCCGCGAACCAGGTAGTATCCCTGCAACCCACTTTTAGTGGAAAAAAAGGCACTGTCATATCTCCTTTTACTTTGCTTTCCTTTTTCTTCTATTTTATCATATCATTATTAGGGCCAGCCTTACTGGGTCTGACTTTGTATGGCCCATGAGCTAAGAATGGTTTTGCATTTATATAAAAGCTTTGTAAAAACAAAACAAGATTACAAGAGAGATTGTGTGTTAGTCCATCGCATGTTGCTATAACAAAACACCTGAGGCTGGATAGTGAATAGAAAAGAGGTTTATTAAGCTCACAGTTTTAAAGGTTGAAAGTCCATGATCAGGTGGCCACATTGATTTGGCCTCCAGTGAGGTCCTGTGGGGACACGACATCACAGTGGCAGGGGCACATCTGCAAGAGATGCGTGGTGAGACAGGAAGGCAGAGGGACACTGGAGCCATGTATTTGCTCCTGTTATGACAACTTGCTCTCACTGGACCTCTGAGAGAACTATGTTAATGTCCTCCTAGGGCAGTGCTGCAGTGACCTAACCCCCTTCCACTAGGCCCCACCTCTTAAAGTTCCACCACCTCGGCTTCCAGCACAGGACCCTTTGGGGATAAGCTGATGCCATATCCAAACCTCAGCAGATCGTATGTGACCTCCCTCTGGCCCTTTATAGAAAACAGTGCTGACCTCAGAAAGAACCTGGGCTGTGGTGTCACCTGGACCTGGTCTGGATACTGCCCTGGTCATGTGGGACCTTTAGCTGTCAATCAATGCCGTGGGACATTCCCTGCATGGTGGCATTAGTGGAATTTGCAGCAATGGCAGCAGCTGGGCCTGTGCAGGCACCGCAGAGGTGGAAATGGGGTTGCACTTGATTATCATCTCCTCTGATCCCCTCAACAACCTCAGAAGCAAAGACACACAGCTGTGAGCCGTGTAGTGTTTGGGGACCAAGGCTTGGGGGAGCAGGTCACTGTCCCACAGCAATGCGGCAGAACCGCATGGGACCCAGGCAGTCGGGCTCCAGACTTTCCTGCTTTGCTTCCCTGCCGTCGCCTTTTGCTCTCCCTTAGAGCAAGAGAAATCCTGGTCTCCCCTCCATTTACTTCCCTAGCCCCACCCCAATTTTTGGACAAAACTCCTTTCTGCTACAAAAGGGCAACTAAAAAACAGAAGAGCTGTCAGAAACAGCTCCAATGAGCCAGGCATTGTGGCGCACGCCTGTAATCCCAGCAACTCAGGAGGCTGAGGTAGGAGGATCGCAAGTTGGAGGCCAGCCTCAGCATTAGTGAGATCCTGTCTCGAAATAAAAAGAGCTGGGGATGTGGCTTAGTGGTGAAGCACTCCCAAGTTTAATCTCTACTATCAAGAAAAGAAAGAAAGAGCTCTGACACAAACAGCTAAAATTTTGGTTTTAACATTCATTCATTTGTCCATCCATCAGTCCACCCATCCATTTGTCCAACAGACACAACACAGCTCAGGACCTCCTGAGAACCCATGTCTTTGCCACTGACATCTACAACCCCCCAGCCACTGGATCCTCCAGATTCAATGTCACTAGGAGGCTCAGAGGGACGCTCACTACATAGTACCAAGCACTTGATTAATATGCTGCAATTCGGGCAGGCAGCACCAGACAACTTCTGCCCCCCTCCCCCACCCGGTTGCCATGACGCCATTATTTTAACAAACAGCTTCTTAATATTTAATGAAAATTATGCTTCTGACGAGTGAGCAGAAAAACAACTGCACTACACAGGGCTAAGGGTCCACGAGGACAATTTTGCACAAAGCCATCAGTGTCCCCCAATCCCCATGGGCTGTGGGTTGCCAGAAAACGCGAGCTTTCTGGGGCTAGGAGCTCTGCCATGCCAGGTCTGGGTTATGCACAGCAATTGAAGGTTGTCACTTTTTTAACGCAGAATGTCACAACGGCTCCGCGAGGATGGGGTAGCGTGATAGCGTTATTAAACACTCCTGTGTACACCGATCTGCTAATTTCACCCCCGCTCGCCTGAGGCTGCTAAAAGCCTGGTTTGCTTCCTGTGTCCTGATTGGAGCTGGAGCATTAGACAGCGTGTGCAGAGCCCAGAGCTGCAGGCTGGAGTGAGAAGCGGCCTGTGCCTCTTCCTCACGGCACCATCTGTCCATCTGATTCAGTAGCCAGCAGTTGCAAGGATCAGGGGATCCAGCCCTCTGCCCTCAAGGGGGTGCATGTCAAGAGAGAAAAGAGCACAGGGACACAGACCACCCTCTGGCAACCTCTGTCGCCATGTGGGTCTATGAGCCAGGCACTGGGCTAAGCACTTGAAGGCAAGCATTAATTACACATTCCACATCAACCAATGAGAAAGACCAGTGAATAACTATAAGAAAGTGGAGGGAAGATGATAAGGATGGTCTCTTAGCTGTGTGATCTTAGATAAGTTACTTTATCTCTCTGTGCCTCCGTTTTCTCATCTATAAATTGGGGATAATAGCACCATCTCCATTAACGGTTGCCATGAGGTTTAAAATGAAATAAACACACAAGGAGACCTAGAACAGTACCTAAAATACTTAAAACAATAGGGACACAGTGCATATAAAATGCCAGCTAGGACTTCAGATTCCCTGGGCACCACCACACAATTACAATAGCAGCTGACATGTAAGGAGTGCTTACTACAACCAGGTGCTGAGCTGTGCTAGAGTTGTACTATCTCATTAAACCTTCCCAGGCAACCCTGTGAGGTGACTGTCCTTGTCATTATACTCACCTTGAGGATGAGGAAACTGAGGCTCAGAGGAATCGGGGAACCTGCCCAAACTCCTGAGGCCAATAAGAAGGCATCCGAGTCCAGTTGGTCGGGATTCACCACCTCATCACAGTGCCAAGCTCATTGTCACAGGAGCACATGAGTGATGCCATGGAAACATGGGGCCTCGCGTCCCCACAGTCAGAAGGTGGAGAAGCAAAGGCAAGAAGCCCAGGGCAGGGGGACACTGAGGACATGTGATCTGGGCTTGGCACTGGGTGGGGGCTTATCTTAAACATATATAACCCATTTATTTAAAATATGTATTGGATTTTTATTAAAACAAATGAACAGGAAGAGGAAGAACAAGATAGAAGGGAAGACAGAGCTTGTAGCATTTTCTCTTTGTTCTTGCAAGGATTTCATTGAGTGGAGCTATCTGAGGCTGGCTGTAGGGCCCTGTGTATCTGTGGCAAATAACATTTCCTGCCAGGACTTTCAAAAGAAAAGAAAGAGGCAGAGAAAGGTGAATTGGAATCATGTAGCAAAATACAATCAAAGTCCTAAGGTGTTACCATTTCTTAAAAGACATACCTGTGTATCAGCTATTTATTGACATGATAGTGCTTTGTAACAAATAACTACAGGCCTGGGTGGTGGACCACAGGCAACTTCTGCTTAGCTCACGGATCTCGAGGTTCAGGGTCGAGACGGCTCACACACCTCCAGTCTGTTAGGGGCTCTGCAGGTCCTGGGTGGGCTCACCCACATCTCTGGGCATTGGCTGGCCTAAGACAACCCCTGGTGGGGTAGCAGGAGATGGAGCTGCAGATCACTTGCCCCACAACCCCGCCCAGGCACGAGCTCATGGTGGTGACATAGGAGCAAAGGTACAAACAGAAAGGTGCCAGTCTTTCTCAAATCTTGGCTTGCATTACATCACTGCCATCCATCATGTCAAAGCAAATCACGTGGCTAGAGTCACGGGGGAGGCTCCTACAAGATGGTGTGTCCCAGAACATGGCCACAGGGAGGGGCAAGGAACCAAGACTGCACCTGCAGGCAGCAGCCTGTTTCCGAAAATCCTCCAGATGACACCCTGTGGGAAGAGTCCTCATAATTTTTCCTGCTCCAAGAGCCACAAAGTGAACTTGACCTCAGAGTGAGGCCTTGGTGCAGGATGTTGAAGTCATTATCTGCATCTTCCTCATTGCACCTGACCCCAGGTGTCTACGGCAACAAGTGGAACACACACACACACACACACCCGCCACTGCCCCGAAGAGGATGAAGAGCCTGGCGGACTCTCCAGAGTACCAGGAGCAGCTATGTCACCTGTCCTGTGTGGCTGTCCTGCAGAGCAGGCAGCACAGCCTGGAAACCCAAGGGAAGCCACATGCCCCACTACAGATTCCAGTATCTGTAGTTTGCCCTAAAGGCAGTCTGCCCAGAAGTGTAGGTCAAATGAAAAAAAAAGCCTAAGGACGTTCTCCTGCATCATTTCCTTTTTGACAATAGCCCAACACCTTGAGACCATCTCATACTTGATTCTTTCAACAACAATCAGGACTGGCGTTATTCCCATTCCACAGATGAAGAAACTGAGGCCAAAAGAACTAAACTGACTTCCTCAGAGTGCAGAGCTCCTGTCTACATCAGCCCAGGTCTCTCTCCACCACCAAACTCCAACTCCGCCCTTGGGCTGCTTCTTGCACATTTACACAAGTATGCTCAAATGCTGATTCTGCATCTTGCAGATATGTGACGTTGCTATGTCATGTGCCTCCTCTGAGCCATAAAAGGGAAACAATCCTATTGCTCACTCTGCGAGGGTTGTTAGGAGAAGTAAATGGATTCAAAGTCACTGAAGTATTCTCCAGTGGTGCCCAGTACTTGGGAAAATGCCTAGCATCATCTCATTTAATCTTGTCTCATTTAATCCTCAAAACAGCCCTAAAAGGCACCATTGCCTCCTATTTTCAGAGGTAGGAGCCTAAGGCCTGACAATGAGTGACTTCCTGAGTGACAGTCCACAGAGCGGCTGGGACTTGGACACTGTCTGGTCCAGAGCCTGTGAGTTTACCCCACCTACCTCCTTCTGCTCACCGGGTCAAGGTTCAGCAAGGACTATGGCTTTGGAACCTTGAGATCAAGATGCCCCTAAGGGAGAATGTGCCCCCACAGAAGCCAGGGTAGAAACCACCACAGCCTGACCAGCATCCAAACCAGACGCTGCCCGTCACCAGATCCTTCCAACAAAGGGACATCAAATTACAGAGCCCCAAGTTCTTGCCCCTGGCAATGACAAAGAGGAGAGGGGAACCTATCAGAGTTTTAGTGCAGAGAACCTGAGTGGCTCAGAAAGCAGTGCCTTCTCTAAGTCCCCGGCTGGACTCACACCAGTGACCTGTGTGACCGAGTTCTCCAGTGCAGATGCGACAGCATGGGTAGGTTGTTGCTGGATGCACGAGGACTGCTGGAAAGGTCCCAGCCAGAGCTGTCAGCCCTCGCCTTCATCCGGGTGCCCGGCTGTTCGTGAGGCTTTGTGATCACCTGGGCCTGGGGCCTCCTAACTCCAGGCTGAGGTTACAGCAGAGATGAGTGCCTAGATTTTACAGATAAGAAGAGCGAGGCTGGTGCAGCTAGGTGTTGGCTGCCAGTCCCTCAGGGAGGCAGAGACAGTAAAGGGGGACCCTAAAATTCTGTTTCTTTGCCTCCAGCCAGAATCTTGGGTCTCTCTTTGTGTCTCACCTCTTACCACCTGTGTGGTGAGCCCATTGCTTGCTTCTCGGCCTTTGCTTCTCCTCTGTAAAATGGAGTAACAGTGTTTACCTGTGACGCCTGTGATCATCTGTCATGAAGCTGGGACAGTACCTGAGACAAACAGGAATCACTCAGTGACTCGCCTCCTTGACATGACCACACAAATGGAGATGAAGTGGTCTGATGAAGTGGCTTGTGGCATGGGGGTGGACTCACACAGGTGTCTCAGGAGTCCTTTAGGATGGGCAGCTTGCCGGAGACCACCCTGCTGGTGGGAGGCAGCGTGAGGACTAGCTGGCATCCAGCTTTCCCACCCCCAAGATTCATGCCCTTCCTGCTCTCCATTCTACCTGATTCTCTTGAGAAGGGGCTTCTGTCCCACCTGAAGTCACACATTCTGCTGCTCCACGATTTTCTCTGTTAAGAAAGTACCCACATTCGTAGGTGCATGGAAAGCCCAGCTCCCTGAGACTTTTAGCAGATGTAGCAGAGCGGTGCACCAGATTTTCATGAACCTGCAAGAATGATACAGTGCATCCAAGAACACTTAGTTAAACACTCGGTTTAATTAACTTAAGTCAATCTCCTTTCCTGCTCCCATACACCCTAAAAAAATGGATTAAGTACAGTCCCTAACCGGAAGTTCTGATTTTAGTAGTTACTAATCAGACTCCAAATGGCTAGCTTGTTCTCATGATCTGCCCCTGAGATTCCCACCTTCCTGTGTAATTAATCTCTCCTTTCTCTGGCCAGGTGGCAGACAGAGACAAGCTTTGCGCTGTGGTTTATCATGTTGGGCTTATTGTTCCCTGAGAGGAGCGAGTGGAAACAGCAGGCGGCCCCTGAAGCCTTCCTCACACCCACACATGCACACACTCCCACACACACAGGCACACGTGCACACACACAGCCCATGCATGGATGAGCTTTGCACTTGTGCAATCACTGTGGCTCTAGTTGTTTGGCTTCACCCCAAAAAATCTTAAATTATTTTGGAAGTTTTTTCTTCCTTTCTCTAAAGAATAGCGACACACCCCAAAACACAATAGTGAAATACACAGAACTAACTCTTGGATCCCTAGAATTTCTCCTTCCCTCTTCTCCTGCCACCCTGTACAGACTCTGCCATCTCTCACTGGGCCCTAGGGGTCCCCCCATGGCGGGTCTTGCTGTTTGCAGTCTTTCCTTCACACCTCGACCAACCTATCTCTTCAAAATCCAGACCAACTTACATCACTCCCAGGGACTGCATCATTATGCCTGCACTGGCTTCTAGACACCTTTTTGTGACTTTCCAGTCCCCCTGAAGAGCTCACCTTCCCTTCCCCTCCACCCTGGCTTCCTGCCGTCCCTCCTCATCAACCCCCTGGCCGCTTCCTATTTTCCACTGTACCACACCCAGTTCCACCTTGTGGTTAGGCATTGTGGGTGTGCTGCCTGAGCCCAGGTTCCCCCTAGAGGTAGAGACAAAGCTTTTAACACTTTATGGGCAGTGGGATCAGGATGGGGGTGAGGGCAGGAGGCGCAACGTGCAGTCCCAAGGCAGGACCAAGAGCAAGGGGTTCAGGAAGTAAGAGAAAGAAAGCACGTGCTCCAAATGCCTTGTTCTATCAACTGATCACTTCATGAGAAGCTCTCACCTGTTGTTCTGGCACACAGGATGGCTTTGGAGTGGCAATGTGCAGTACGGTCAGTTACACCATAATGCAGCATGTGTGTTCCCCAAAACCACCACTCTGTGCAAAACCACACATTAAAAATCGCAGCCACAGGGAAATGTGGCTGAGAATATAATACTTAAAAGAAATGCTAACAGCAATAGCATAGTTTTACCTGTTACGTATGATTTAGAAATGTACAAGTAGTACAAGAATATGGCATTTTACCTGCAGAAAGACCTGTTTGCTTGAGGAACCAGTGTCAGAAGGGTTGCAGCATGTAAATTATGGTGAAGAGGGAAAAGCCAGCCAGTTCCAAAAGCAGGTGGGAATGGCGTGGCATGTAACACAAGGCAAACCAAGGGAGCTATCAGTCACCCCGGGTGTGTGCATGCCTGTGCTCTGTGTATTCCTGGACAGCTCTGTTCAACTGAACAAAGTTTTCTGGGCTCCCCTCCTAACTTCTGAACTCAGGCATGAGCAAATGCAAAATTTGCAGTATACTCAATGTGATCTGATACATCAATTGTGATGGAACCAATTTTTGTTTTCAAGCATTCTAGTAGAACTGGCAGTACTGTGTTTCAGAAAAGTCCCCCAGGACTAGAGAGAGGCAGGAGTTTATCTGTCCTCTTCCTTTTCATTGGTCACAATGGCCTGCACCAGCACCACCTCTCCTTGCCTTCAGGGTGGGGCACCTGACTCCTCTGGGCAACCCTAGAGAAATCAGAGCCCATGGGTCTAGCCAGGTGGCATGTGAGCAAAGAAAGTGCAGCAGATCCTATGTTGCAGGTGTCTCCTTGGCCATGGAAGTCTGGCCCTCATGGGAAGGGAAGGGGTGACAACCTGGTGGGATCAGAAGAAAGGGGAGGAAACCCAGGATGCAGGTGGGACAGGTGGACCTCGGGAGGCATCTGTGCTGGGCCCACCCACCTGCTGCTGAGCCTTCCCTGTCCATCCTGTGGTCCTTTATAGGTGCACATCTAAAGACACCCCTGAAGAAGACAGAGACGAGGGCCACAGACAAGTGGTAGCAACACACAAAATTCCTCTGCATGCTTTGAAATTCCCCAAAATGGAAAGCCATTACAGCCAGGGAGTGACAGGTTTTTAGATATCACTCTGGAGCAGTATTTTTAAAAAATGAAGAAAAGGGAGAAGCCGGGCAAGCTGGTGCATGCCTGTAGTCCCAGCAACTTGGGAGACTGAGGCAGGAACGTCACAAGTTGGAGCCCAGCATGACCAACTCAGTAAGACTCTGTGTCAAAAATAAAAACTTTTTTGAAAAAGACCGAGGATGTAGCTCAGTGGCAGAGCACCTCTGAGTTCAAACATCAGTTCTGGGGTGGAGGGGATTGTTAGAGATCTTATGTCAAAGGAGGAGACCAGGCAAGAGACAACGAGAGCCTGAACCAGGGTCAGAAAAGTGGGGCTGGAAAGCAGTGGTGGGATCCGGGATATATTTTGGAGGAGAGGTCAACAGGAGCTACTGAGAGATGGACAGAGTAAGTGGAAGAAAGGGTGGTGGCCTGTCAAGACCCCACTGCTGGCTCACGGGGAAGTCCCTGGACTGCAGTCAGGACACAGGCTGGACCCCTGTAAGCAAGATGATCTTTGGTGACAACTTAAACTCATGGATATTTGGAATTTGCCTTCTTTGGAAACAAACAGAGGCTAGTGACAGCTAGTGTATCGCGACAGCATTTGGCTGTGATCAAAGCAAACACACCCAGCAAGAGTGAAGTTCAGGAGGACATGGGGGAATGGAGGCCCCTCCTTGCTGTCCTGTGGAGCTGAGGCCCTCCTCTAGGGGGTGAGCGCTTTGGTTGGAGGATCTGAGTGGCATCAGAAGGTCTCATAGCAGCACTGGCAATATTGAAGCTTTTAAATAGCAGTTCTCAGAACTGGGAGGGGGAGGGACAGTTTTGCTCCCTGCCCCAGCCAGGGCCATTCCACAGTGTCTGGAGATAGGGTGGTTGTTCCAGTTTGAAGGAGGGATGCTATTAGCGTCCACTAAAAACCCTGTTGCCCACCACAGTCCCCCTCGGCCAGAGTTATCTGGCCCAAAATGTCAATTCTGCCAAGGTTAAGAAACCCTGATTTAAAATAGCAACATTAGGCAAATGATTAGTCCTTTCTAGGACCATTGCAAAATTCTATGATCTGGAGCACTGGCCAAGTGGCCTGGAGGCACTGCTGGGTCCCCCCCGGGACAGGCATTTCTTGCCCCATGCATTTGGGAGACGTGTATGATGACCTGAGGACACACATTTGAATCAGATTTCTGAAAGGCTTTCAATTCAGGAAAAAAGAAAAATACCATAAAAATCAATATATGCTAAATATCTGGAACAACTAAGATGCCCTTTGATGACGGAGTGGATAAATAGAGACCTCCATACAATGGGATGTTAATTAGCCATACACAGAAATGGACTGTCAAGCCATGTTAGACATGGAGGAACCTTAAATGCATGTTAGGCAATGAAAGACGCCAATCTAAAAAGGCTGCGTACGAAGAATCCCACCACCTAACATTCTGGTAGAGGCAAACCAGAGAGGTGAAGAAAAGATTGGAAGTTGAGAGGAACAGGTAGAGAACAGGGGGTTGGGGCCATGAACCTATTCTGTGTGACACTGTGATGGACACATGACACTGTTTGTCAAAACCCACAGAAGGCACAGCAGAGAGGGGAACTCTGACATGAACAGGGGTTCAAGCTAGCAAGGATGCAGCAACATGGCTGCTCAGTAACAAATGTGCTTCCATACCAGGTGTTAATACCAGGAGAAACGGGAGGAGGGGCCGAGAAGGTATAGGACAGCTCTCTAGTTTATGGCATTTTTTCTTTAAACCTAAAAGTGCTCAAAAAATTCAAGTCTAGGGGCTGGGATTGTAGCTCAGTGGTAGAGCACTTGCCTTGCATGCGTGAGGCCCTGGGTTCGATCCTCAGCACCACATACAAAGCAATAAAATAAAGATATTATGTCCATCTACAACTAAAAAAAAAATATTTAAAAAAAAAAAAATTCAAGTCTATTAAAAATTGTTGAACAATATTATAGAACAGAATTAAGAGAATTATGATCATCATCATAATTGCTCATTCTTATTGACTACTTCCAAAAAAGCAAATGTATAAAGTAGGCCCTGTCCATGTTGTGGGAGAGGCTAGACCAGGAGGAAGAAGGGACTACACCACCTACAAATGTTCACACGGGTCCAAGCAGACAGATTTTAGAGTCTTGTGTATGTGTGTGCTGCCCCCTCTATCTCTACTCTGGGCCCTGACGGTTAATTAAGGGAGATACTGGATGCAGGACCCATGAAGGATGAAGAAAAGACAAACAGACACACATAGGGAGAAAAAGCTGGGGCCAGGTGGGTAGCCAAGCCCTGGTGAGGGCTTGACTGACTCCAGAGCTAGCTCAGCAAGTTTATTATATAGGTTTCATCGAAGGTTATTTGTGGGACAATTTCAGCAAAGCAGGCAATCTGAAGGATGCAGGACTGGTGAGACATTAGGGTCATCTTGTTTGCTCAGAATTCACTATGCCTAGAAGAAGGTACTGAAGTCAAGGCCTCGACTGATAGAGCCATGTGCCTTTGTGGCCACCTTGCCCAGCATTAACATAGCACAGGGGCATTTTGACCTGCACCTTCACACAGGCAGCTCCCAGCACAAAAGCAGCCCCAAGAGTCAGGCCATGATTCAAATCATTGCTCTCCACATACGTGATTCCCCCCACTGCCCTAGGAAGGAGGCTGTATTATTATCTTCATTTTATAAGACTTAAGGAAATAGAGAATCAGAGAGATTAAGTCACATTCCCAGGGGCACAGAACATCAGAGGCAGGATTTGAACCAGATTTAATTGACTGCTGGGTCTTTGGATCTGACCCTTTGCTCTACCACTGTGTGTGTGTGTGAGGGTGAGTGTAAGTGTATGGTTGAAGATGGGAAAGTGTGAGTGTGTAGAGTGTGATATGAGTGTATGTAAATGAGAGTGAGCCCCATTGGGCTCCTTCCAGGAATGAGTATGTGAGTGTGACAGAGAGAAAGTGACGTTTTGTGACTGGGGATTGTGAGTGGATAGAAGGAAAGAGAGTGTTGAGCTGTAGCTCAGTGGTAGAGCATTGCCTGCTGTGGCTAAAGACCTGTGTCCAATCCTCAACACCACACACATACACATACACAAATGCACATACACACATATACATAAATGCACATATAATATGCATATTAATGTATAATAAAATCTATGTGTCATATAGATACATACAAATGAAGGAGAAAAAGAAAAAAGGAGGACTTGGGAAACAGGAGGTCCTGGAAGGGAACAGCAGGTGGAGGAGGATGGGGAGCTGTGGGCAGGCTGGGCTGGGGGAGGTTTCCCAGGTGGCCCTGTCCTGCCCCAACCCCTGCCCTGTGTCTGGGTCTCTTCCTGTGGGTGTTTCCACCCTTTGTCCTGATTACCCACAAGGGCTCATCCCAGGATGGTGTGTGGTGGTGACCCAGACTGCCAGTGTTTCCCTTGGGCTCCTGCCAGCTGTATTTGAAGCCAGACTTCTGCTCAGGGTGGTCCTGAATGACCTTTTGCCTTGGATTGCTTCAAGGATTTCAAGCCACACAGTTAGAGCCCCTGTTGACCCCTTCTCTGGGGCTGCTCTCTTTTCAAAAGTGACTCTGAGGACCAGGCAGCCATCATCCCATCCTTAAGTGGGACGGGTAAACCCAGACTCCAAAGAGCTGCCTTTGGTTTGGCAGATAGCCTGCTGTGGACTGAGTCTAGAAAACACATCGATAGTCCCTTTTCTCCTTGGAAGGTGCTAGAATGAACTGTCCTGAACTACCCAGTCTCCTGAGGGCCTCTGATCAATTTGCTGTGGACCAAACTGCTGCACAAAGTCCAGATGTTTTCACATCCTCCATAAAAGGTTGGCCTGTCCCAAAGGGAAGGTGGCCCTCCCTCTCATTAGCCACTTGCCAAATTCTGCCATGCCATGTTTTTATCCATCTCAGTTTCCTGACCCCTGTTCTCCACTTGCTCCCAGACAAACCCTCCTGAGGACATGGCTCTTGCCTTGGCCATCTCCTTTCCCTCCATTTCTGGCACAATGCCCAACCTAGAGCACGTTCTCAAGGTCTGTTCTGCACAGCATGGAATCAGCAACCATCTTGACTGACCTGGGGGCAGCAAATTCAGAAGCATTTTTCTATCCATTCCAGAGGAGTTCAGCTCTAGCCTCTTTTAATTCTCATATTGTTTTTCAATCATTAGAATTGATTTCCCTCACCTTTCTCCCTAGGGTCATCTCTAGCGAACTGCATTAAATTGCAATTAATGTTGACACTGGGTTCCCTCTGGTCCCCTCCCCCCAGTGTTAAAGGGGGCACGCAGGTGGTAACACATGGAAGGACCAACAGTAATTGCATCACCAGGGAGTGTGAGCCTCGTCAAGGGCATTTGCAATTAAATTAGGTGACACTGCCCGTGGAGAAGCCACTTTCTGAGGAAGGGACACCAGGGGGGTGATACCTGCTCACTGCTCATGGAGAGCTGGCTTGTCTTCAGAAAAGCTGCAGGAAATGAGACTGCATAGCACAGGAAGCGAGTGTGGCCACCAGGATTATCTCCAACATAATTGGCTTTGCATGGCTCAAGTTTGAACCATCAATTTTTATAAGCCCTTTGACAATTGGAACTCAGAAACAAATCTGCCTTCTCACCCTGTGGCATCTCCTTCTGCTCTTTTTGTCATTGCCTTGCTATTCTTACTAGTACCTAGCTAGACTCCTTATGTCACAAAATGGACCAAATGTGTTCACGCTGACTCTGTTCTGGATGCTGTGTGGAGATCTAGGGCACCGGGTGGACCCCGCCTGTGAGATACAGTGCGGCAGCCGGGCAATTTTGACATTGTGTAGGAAACGCTCTGGCTGAGAGAAGCATACAGAAGAGAAGCATTCTGCAATTTGACTGTCAGGACCTTTTAAAAATTCTCCCATTGGATCCTATTATCCCCAGCCCTCCCCTGCCAAGCCAGACCCTTCCCTAAGAATAAGCTTTATTAAGAGTTTCAATCAGCTCACTTGGAATTTTTTTTTCTCCTGCAATCAGTGATTCATCAGCCTACAATTCATTAGGATTACTATTATTGTAGGTAATAGCACAGCTGGGCACTCGGGCTCTGTGCTCTCTGCTGACAGGAGGGACCGATGGCAAATGCAGAGGTGGGGAGACCACCCTGCCAGCCCTGGGATGCCCCTCAAAGGTGAAGGGCTCAGAGGAGACCAAAACACTTGCCAGACTAGGTCCTGAGTCCCAAGTCCCACCGCCCTTCTATTCTCCCTGAGTCTTCCTGTAGCCAGGTTATGACTTTTTTTTTTAAGGCACAGCTTTTTTATTAAAAGAAATGAGCTCTCCTCTAAGAATTATTCCCCTCCCTGTCCTGTTTGGTTTCCTCCTGCAGAAAAACAGGGGCACGGCAGGACGTGTTTCATGAGATTCGTGGGGAGGTGCAACAGGATACTTTATTAAGAGTGAATACTCAAGAGTGATACAGTGAATACTCAAGCCTGCGGCAAAGTGATGAGGGCACAGTCCTCTCACAGTGTCTGCAGGGCAGTGAGTCCAGGACCCTTGCAACTAGCATAGTCCTCGGGTGCTCAGTCCCTGACATGGCGCAGCATTTGGAAATAACCTGTGCACATCCTCTACCAGTACATCTGCACCTTGCTCATAACACCTAATGCAAGGTGAATGTTACATACATAGTTGTTATATCCTGTTGTTTAGGCAATAACGACAAGAAAAAGTCTGTATGTGTTCAGTTCAGGTGCAACTCTTTTTTAATATTTTTCATCCATGGTTGGTTGAATCTGGGGATGCAGACCCTGTGGACGTGAGGACCCGCTGCAATCAGCATTTCTGAGCCTTGGTTGGTTCTATGCCATGTATTATGCATAGAATACCCTGTTTAATCCCTACAGAAGTACTAGGAGGTGATTTTTTTGTCCATCTATTTATTCTTAAAAACATTTATTGAGCATCTAGTACATGCCAAACATTATACAACATGCCGAGACTCCAGCCATGAGCAAAGCAGACGTGCTCCCTGCTGACAAGGAACTTGTGTTCTAGTAGCAGCTGTTGCACCATTTGATAGACTAGGACACCAAGGTTCGATGGCATGGAGTCACTTAGACAAATCCACCTGTCTGCCTCTGAAGCCAGTCCTGCCCACACCCCCTCCCTAGGCCTGAAACCTGGCAAGCATCTGCAGCTTTCCCCACCCATTGCTTGGTTGTGCTTAGACTTGGTTCCATGTCATCAGAGATAGAAAGTGTCTGGGAATGGGGCAATAAAGGATGTAGGTTCCAGTTCTGTGGTACGTTAGCTATGCGCAACCTCAGGGAATAGGTCGAACCCTACCAAGCCTCAATGTCCATGGTTGTGAAATGGGAACAAATAGACCAAAGTTGTGATGGATTTCCAAATGCCCAGGGTAAGGGGACACACTCAGAAATGGACGTCCTGAGGGCTGGCGTTGTGGCTCAGTGGCAGAGCGCTTGCCTAGCACATGTGAGGCACTGGGTTCGATCCTCAGCACCACATTAAAAAAAAATAAAGGTATTGTATCCATCTACAACTAAAAAATATATTTAAAAAGAAAGAAAGAAATGGACATCTGAGCCAGTGAAGCTGCTCCTTGCACACTGCTGTACCCGATCATCCCTGGGTGTTTTGGGAATAGGATCCTGAGCTACTCCTGGTACTGGGTGCTGGGGCCACTTCTAGCTTGTGAGAGGTAGGACAGCAGAGTGGTTATGAGCCATGGTTAGCATCCAGCTCCCCACTTGCGACTTACGCTACTAACCTTGGCATACCTTGGTAGTGTCCCCTATTAAGTGGGAAGAGTGACAGTCCCCACCTTGTAGTGACAGTCCCCACCTTGACGAGGCTTAAGAAATCCTGTTCTGGGGATGAAGGTAGCCACTGGAAGCTGTGCTTTCAAACAGCGCGACTTTGTTCCCCCAAGCGCTCAGCAGAACCCTGCGATCCTGAGACGTCACCGATGATTGCATTTCTTGGTCTGAAATCAAGCCTAATTGTTTCTGGAAAACATTGTAACCTGCTATTTGGTTTTGGATTTATCCCTTTCAGCCTGGGAGTTTTCTTGTTTTGTCTGTCTGTTTTGTTTTTTTATTGTGGCATTCAGAAATTTAATGGAGCAATTTTGTTTCCATTTACTGAAGTAGGTTGTCAAAGACGGGGAACACACAAGGCTAGGTTAGCATCTCAGGATGCTACCTCACTTGGCAAGACTGTCTCTTCCTGACAGAACCAACTGTGTGTGTTTCCTTCCATGGGTCTGCAGTGGAGAGCCCCTGACCCCACACCCAGACAACGCTGTGTGACCAAGGGGTAGAAGTGGGACAAATCCTTGTCCAGTGTGCCAGGACAGCTTTGTCCTTCCTGCCAACTGCAGTGGCCCAGATCACTAGGCCACATTTGCTCAGTGCCCTCAAGCAGTGCTGCTCAACCTGGAAACCTGAATTCTTAGAAGAAGTCACAGAGGACAGTCCCCTCAAGTGAACAAAACATTTCGGGGCCCGAACAGGCAGCTGAGCAAGGTCTGAGCAAGGTCTGCGCTTGTCAGACCTGGGTCTCAGTGCTGTGTCTCAGCTCCTCTTAACCCAGTTCCACAGTCACACTGATGTTGTCTGCACTGTGAAAAGAAGCCACTGCTTAATCAGATCACCACATGGGTGGCACTTTCCCAGCACTACCTGTATGTCACCCAGAAACTCCTAGATGAGGAATCCTGATCCCATAGAGGTGAAGTGACTTGCCCAAGGTCACACAGCTGTCAAGTTACTGGCTGAGTTCTCTATTCCACAGCTCCTGTCACTCTGGCAAGCCACCAGAAAGAAGGTGAGGGTGAGAAAACAGCAGAACAAACAAAAAGCTCCCTCAGGGAAAGCTGGTGATGGGGGTGGAGGTAGTCACATTACCCAGAGTAGAAGACCGTCTTCACCCTGCTGGTGGGGATGCGGTTAACTATTCACTTCCAGAAAAGCACCAACAGCTGCTCAGACACACATTCAGCCCTGTGTTTGAAACAGGAGGACAGAGTGAGTTTGCAGGCATGAATCCCCAGCAGGAGAGGCAGAACCAAGCGGGTTCACCCCACGTCCTCTATCAGACGCTCCGTGTTGTACAATTTCTTTTGTTTCAAGTCCAAATAAGAGCAAGTGATCCCAATGTGTCCCAAGCACAGAAACATAACTTTAGCTCATGCCTATTGAGCGCTGGGTACCCGGCAATGTTCTCAGCATTTGCCTGTGTTCATTCCTTAAAGCTTCACAGCGTCCCCTGAGGTAGATACCATGATCAACTCACTCTACAGAGAAGGACACTGAGGCTCCAAGAGGCCACATCACTTGCTGAGGTCACTCAGCAGGAGAGTGGCCACACAGGTAGGCACCCCCAGTCAGGCTGGCCCCAAGGCTGTGCCTCCCGGCCCAAGCTCTGGGCGCGCAGCCTTATTCTTCAGCCAGGGCCACCGTTTTACATGGATTTGTTCAAAGCTCCACTCACTGGAAAGTCACATAATTTCACCAAAGTTCTAGCGCCCAGGGTTAGGGGTGGGGTCAACAGCCCCAGAACATCCACTTAATACATGTATTATTAAATCCCTCCTGGCCCAAAGCACTGAGCTGGGCACTGTGAATCCAGGCTTTCATCCACATATTTGTGGATTTCCATGTTTCTTGAGGACTGACGTGTGCCTTTTTTGAGGAGTGCATTCAGGTTTTGAATCTGCCTGCAGGGCTCCAGCACCTTCTAAGTCCGGCATGGACCCTCTTGCTACCTGCTGTACTCTTGCCATCCACTTCGTTTCTCACAGTCCTGGGAGCATTTCCTCTCTCAGACGTATAGTTTAAGTGCTTTTCTTCCCCACTCCTGTTCAGAGAGAGAAAGGACTTTGACTTCAATACATAGGACCTGCTTGGCCTCTAGTAGGTGCTCAATAAATACATATTAACGGTTGCAATTTATATTTTAGATTGTCTTTGCAGTTTGAACCAAATGCTGCTGGTTGACAACTGCATAGCCCTTTGAGAGGGTAGAAAAATATGTATCCATTTATGGCCTTACTCAGAAACTCCCCACTTACGTCCCAGACCTTTACCCCAAAGAGAAACGCTGTCATGGATTTGGACACACTGCGCTTGTCAGACCTGGGTCTGAGTGCTGTGTCTCAGCTCCTTTTAACCCAGTTCCACAGTCACACCTCCTACCCCACTTCCCGATCTCCTGACTTGCGTGGAGAATCAATGTATCTCACGTAGGCAACAACTGACACAGAGAGGTTTCACCTTAGGTGGCAATTATGCCAGGATAACGCAAATCAGAGGGGAAAGACGAAAATAAAGTGGTGTCAGCAAGTGCACACGGACCCATCTTCCCAGGTGCCGCTGCATCTGCTGGTTTACAGCAGGCTGGGCTGTGGGCAGAGCCCAGTGGAGGCTAACACAATGTCAAGTTCAGCCTTGCTCAAGAGGGTGGAAATGGAAAAACAGGTTGCACTTGTTTATTCTGATTTTTAGCAGAGACATTAAGTGTTTTGTAGCCTTGAGTATATTATGCTTTTCTGTCAACTTCCCCGCTCCTCAACCTGCCCCTAAAAATGGCCCCAGGAGCAGGATGATAATGGAATCCAGCTTCTAGATAGAGAGACTTCTGCTCTTCACACCTGGCTTCCAATTTCTGAGGCTCAGTGACATTCAAAACGTTGTTAGTCCTTAATTTGGTCCTGGTGCTGGCTTGAGGGGGTCTTTTCCAAGACTCACCAATGGGAGTCATGGCCATCAGTGTGTCCTCAAGGCAAGTATGCCACTCTGTCTCTTTGGGGGCATGTGACTGACTCCTTGTGGACCTGAAGCCCTGGAGGGAAAGGACTCGACCTCACTCAGTGTTGTGACTTTAGCTTCTGCAGTGCAGCACAGAAGACATGTAGTGCAGTGAGATCCCCCTGGAAGGAGACCCGCCAGCCACCAGACCAGCCCCAGCTGCATTCTGGTTGTGTGAAGACCTGTGTATTTGCAGCTCACTTGTGTGTGAACTTTTGCTGGCTGTTCTTCCTCCTCCAGGAAGCAGGGGGGATTGTTGTACATCCTGAAAAGGAGGCTCTGCAAGTCCAAACAAAGAGCCAGGCCTGTCTGCCTCTCCGAGTCTGCTGTCACCGTCACCACTGGTAGCATTTTGGCTGATTGCACTTTTTTTTTTTTTGCCATAAGACACTGCATCCATGTTAAGTGGTGTGGCAACATCCTGCTTATTTTCATAGTTACATGTTCTCAAGAGTGTGAGGAAAACTATAACCAGCAACTTAAACCTATGATTTCAGGGCATTGTTGCTTAGAAAGAGGCCAGAATGTATAAAGTGATTTTTTTTAAATTATTAAGCCAAGAATAGGACAGATAGCATTTGCTTAGGGCACAACAAATGACCACAAGTCATGCTAGAAGGTGCAAATTTTTGCAGACCACCATGCACATGTCCTACAGACCCCACCCCACCAGCCTACCACCCCCATCCTACCACCCCCACTTCTGGGAGAGTGGAGGAATCTGTTAGCATGCATCCATGTCACCTAGGAGTGTCCTCAAAATGCAGATCCTACCCACTCTCCCCAAGAAAGTCTGGCTCCATGGGTTTGAGGCGAGGCCCAGGAGTCTGCATTTTAATAAGCTTCCCAGCTGCTTGTGTGTGGGGAGAGGCCTGAGGCCTTCTTCAGACTATGCCCCTAAACTCAAATGGTCCTACTTGGCACATAATGGCCCCTTTCATTTCTCCTCCACTGATCTATGCTGCTCTCTGGGAACAAACTCTCATAAAACCTAATTTCATTGTTAAGCAATGCTTCTGCTTTCAAACCACTTGTACATGCAGATTTGGGGCCAGCTTGGCTAATCGGGATTTCTCCACCTCAGCACTACTGACATGGTGTTCTGTCATATGGATCCTCCTTGTGCTGCAGCACGGGTAGCAGCAACCCTGGTCTCACCCCTAGATTCTAGTAGCGCACACAGCTCCCCTACGATGACCAAAAAATCTCCAGGCATTGCCACTTGTTCCCGGAAAAAACAAAGTCACCCACCATTGAGAACCACCGGGCTAAGTGGGTAACTTGGGTTCACTTTGATAAACCTGACCAGGCACAACTGGACACAGAAGATGGTGATAAGAGGGATTTATCTGCCTCCTCCCACTACTGGCACTGAGTTACTGAGAACTCAGGTTCCCAGTTGTAAAAAAAAAAAAAAAAGCTCAAGTAGAAATTATTCATAGCTCTGTGGTCCTTGAATTTGTATTTTTTTTTATTGTTTTTTTCAAGAGCTCAGGTCTATGCTATGTTATAAAAGAACATCTTATCAAATAAGTAGAGCAACATGAGTAGCTGGCAGCCTGGCCTGAGCCTACTTTGGCTGAGCTAAAGTCCGAGGGTCTTTGTGCAATCATAATGTAGCTGGGACAGTTTGGGTGGCTAGTGGAACACCTTCCAGGAGATTCCACTGAACCGACATGGATGATGGTTAATCTGCAGAAGCTGGTGAAAATACAAAACTGAGTAAGGTCGAGTCCTTCCCTCAAAGGGCTTAGGTCTATAAGGAGTGAGGCAAGGGACATAATTAGCTATGTTGCTTGGGTTCAGATTATGCCCTATGCATACCAGCTGTGTGACTTTGGGCAAGTGACATGATGTCTCTGTTTCCACACCTGTAAATGGAGATAGAAATAGTACCTTCCTCAAAATGTTGTTTGGGAAGTTATATGAGTTCACACACATAAGGAGCTTAGAGCACTATTTGGCTCACAGAAAAGGCTGTGTTAGGAAGCCCAGTGAGCACAGCAGGCCTCAGAGTCAAGAGGTGTGCGTTCATGGGTTCAAGTCCCAGCTCTGACTCTTCTGACCTTAGGCAAGTAATGTAATCCCATGGAGCTCAAAACCTTCACTAAGGAGATGGATGGTCATAGTGCTCACCCCTGGGGATGGTAAGGATGAAATGAGATGGTCCCTGAAATGTCCAGCACAGTCTGGCACAGAGCAAGTGCCAAATAACTTTGTTATTATTATCACTATTATAAATGGATTTCTGCCAACCAAACTCATAAGAGATGAAAGCCCATTTTATTTTGAAGTGAAAAAGGAGAATTTGGTGGGTCCAGATGATTACAGCTTCAGACCAGACCCCCGGCTATACAGAAACGGACATGGACAGCTGGATTCCAAAGGCCTCTGAGAAGCCCAGAATCCACCAAGGAGGTGGTCTAGCGTTCCTGTGGGGGGGCCTCAGATGTGGCATCATTACCGCAGCAAAGCTGTCCCTGCCTTTGGGCTTGTGGTCCTTTCCTAGGGCCAAGACGCTCTTCCCAGATGGGTGACTGCTTCCCCTAGCCCTCAATTAAGTTGATTATTTATTTAGATGTTGCTACAATTTGAAGGTAGTGGTTCACATGTTGGAGGCTTGGTCCTCATGTAGCATAGAGGTACTGGGACCTCTAAGACATGGGCCTGCTGGCAGGTCATTACTGGCCCCTCCCTGCACTCCATCTTCCTGTCTTACCATGGGGTCTCTCCCACATGCTCCTACCATTGGGATGCCATCCACCATTTGATCCCTCACCAAAGCCAAGCTGATGCTGGCACCATGCCCTTGAACCTCCAGAACTGAGCTAAATAAACTTATTTTCTTTATAAAGTAACCTCACTTCAAAGATTCAGTTATCGTAACAGAACAGACTAAGACAGTTGTATTAGGATTTTGAATAGACGCCCCAACCCTGCCTGCTCCTTTGTTATTAGTGTTGCAGATAACTTTGTCCAGAGCTAAACTCACCTACTTGGTCCAGGATTTTGACTTAATTCTTAGAGTTCCACTTACAGATGCACACTGTCAGGCAAGGGTCTTTACACTCCAAAATAGTCTTCACCAGACATTCTTTGTATGTCACCAAAGAAATATCAAACATAACCCAGATCTTTAATGAATTTAAAGTCCTACTGACCTTCAGAGTTACCACTGTCTCTGCCTCCACCCGAGCTATAATGGGACCGAGCGAGAAGGGCAGATATGCCAGGCAGAAAATGAGCTCTGGCGCTCAAGTAGAGGGGGACTCTGGGTGAGAGGGCTAGACCAAAACTGTGGGAAGTGTACATTGCTAGGCTACTGGAACTGGGCTTTGGTTGCAGCAATCCATATGAGCATCTGGGGGAGGTGGGCAGGGGTCTGCTGCTCCTGATGTCAGCTTTCTCCACCCCTCCTCCTCTTCCCCCTCCTCTCCTCCCCTCCCCCGTCATCCTCTCTTTCTCCTCCCCATCCTCCGTTTCTTCCAGAAGGCTGGAAAAATGGCTCCTAGGTAGGTGGAAGTTTGTGAGGAGAGACGGCAAGTGGGCATGGGTAGACGGTGCTCCAATAGGCCTGAGAAGAGAAGGGGTGAAAAGGGCTGATGTGGATGGACAGCTTCTGGGAGAATGGAGCAGACACTTCTCTTTATTCTTCCCACTAAGTGCAATTGAAAACTGTGAACATTATATATCAAACAAACATAAGACTGAAAGGTAAAGAGAAGGTGGTCTTGACTAGGGACCTCAAAGCCCAGGAATAACACAGTGGTGGGTTCTCTGGGCCTGGGGGTCTTGGGGAGTGTTTTTTGTCAGCTTTTTTGCTGCTGTGACTGAAGACCTGGCAAGAGTAACTAGCAGAGGAAAAGTTTATTTGAGGGCTCATGGTTTCAGAGGTCTCAGTCCATAGACAGTCAGCTCCATTCCTTGGGGCTCCAGATGAGACAGAACATCATGGCAGAAGTGTGTGGCGGAGGGAAGTAGCTGGGAACATGGCTCCAGGAAACCGCGGGGACTCCACTTGCCAGGAACAAAATGTATGCCCCAAAGAAATGCCCCAAGGACCCACCTCCTCCAGCCACACCCCACCTGTCCTCAGTTACCACTCAGTTAATCCCACCAGGGGATTAATTCACTGACTGAGTTAAGGCTTTCGTAACCCAATCACCTGTAAGCCTTCTTGAATTGTCTCACACATGAGCTTTTGGGGGACACTTAAGCTAAACCATAATGGGGAGTGTTTTGTTTGGGTTTTGTTTTTTTTTTTTTTTTGGCCTCACATACCCAGATTTGGTGCTGGGAAGCCACCTACCAGGAATGCCAGTTGGTGCTGAAAAAAAATAATAATAATAACACAATAAGAATCTCCAACAGAAATATGTTGTGTTCAGCCAAAGGACCAGGAAAGGAACAGCTTACAAGATAGAAAACTTTTAGACAATTACCACTCTGCTCTGAATACCACAGAAAAGAGCTATGGCCCAGCCCCAGCTGTCACCAGCAAAAGCCAAAGGAGGAGCCTGGTCTCCTACCTCCCCCTCTTGCCCTCACCAGGGCGGTGCCAGAGAAATGACTAGAGATTCTTTGTCACCGCCACCGAGAGGTGACCTGGCCACACCACTTCCTCAGTGTCAGCGAGGCCAGGCAAGAACAGGAGCAAGGCACTCCTCACTCCCCAGCCCATGGTGAAGGGAACTCCTGCCCCTGCCCAGCAGTGAAGAGGAGTCATTTATGTTCCATTCAGATGGTGAAACCTGTTCAAGGGGATAAGGAACTCACACATGGTGATGGGGAATGGCAACCATGATACCTGGCTGAATGAATGAAGCAAGCAGCATATAATGCATCTGGTGCCATCCTTTTTATGAAAAATAATGCCCCCCCCCCGTAGGGGTGTGTGCTCATGGGGAAGGCCTATACAGAAAACTATTCAAAGCTGTTCTTTTCAGGGAACAGAAATAGAGAAGCAGAAATGGAAGGATACTTACTTTCAATCTTTCTATATCATTTAAATGTTCATAAAAATCATACATTGCTTATATAATTTAAAAATTTAAATTATTTCCATGCAAGTGAGCCAAAGAGCATCAAGGTCTATCCCATCCCGGTGACTAATCATCAACTTGCTGAAAGCCCTAGTAGCCTTAGTTTCCTCAAACTGGGAAAAATCCTACCCCCACCCCACCTCGGGTGCTAGAAAAGCTACAGAGGCAAAGTTTCATTGAAGGCGCTCGGTCAGCGTGGATCTGCCTGGCCTCATTGACCGGAGGCCCCCACTCCTGAGTCAGCTCAGAGGATGCCTTCTCATTTCAAAAACAGCCAATGCCCTTCAATAGATGAATGGATAAAGAAACTGTGGTATATCTACACAATGGAATATTACTCAGCATTAAAAGAGGATAAAATTATGGCATTTGCAGGTAAATAGATGGAGTTAAAGAATATCATGCTAAGCAAAGTAAGCCAATCCCAAAAAACCAAAGGCCAAATGTTCTCTCTGATAAGTGGATATTGATCCATAATGGGGGAGGGAGCATGGGAAGAATTGAGAAACTTTGGTCAAAGGAGAGGGAGGGGAGGGGAGGGGACATGGGGGCAGGAAAGATGGTGGAATGCGAAGGACAACAATGCCCGAGGTTCGTGTATGCCTGCACACATGGTGTAACTCTATATTGTGTACAAGAGGAGTGAAAAGTTGTGCTCCATTTGTGTACAATGAATCAAAATTCATTCTGCTGTCATGTAAACCTAATTAGAATTTTAATTTTTTTAAAAAAAACAGCCAATGCTGTTTTTAATTAAAAAAAAAAAAAAAAAACAGCACCCCCTGACGTGTTCTAAGGATTAAATGGGATCCAAAATATATAAGGGCCTGCGTTACAAATGCTGTCTTCAGAAGTGCTGCTGGTGTCAGGGGCAGTACAGAGCCCAGCTCCAGGCCATGACAAGCAGAGCAAAAGTGGGTGTTTGGGGTTTTTTATGTAAACCAAACTGATTCCAATACCTGTTGCTCCATTTCTCAAATGTGGGATCACTTTGAATAATACACTCGGGCAGAAGGACAAAGGGACAGAAGAGCTGCCTACACCCTAGCTGGACTGTAAGTCAGTTCATGAGTTCCACGTAGATGATCTTGGGACCTGATTCTCTCCCCTCTGTCTCAACAGGCTATGCGTGGCAAGGTGGAGTTTATTTAAATTTATGAAAATGTAAATGGTACAGAAATATTTAAAGTAAGGACCCTTCCATCTCTGCTTCCCTATCCTTCTGGTCTGAACCAGAAGGTGCTGACCACAGGAAGCCCTTGCCTGGGGTGTCTTCCCTTTAGTTTGACTTAAACTTGCAGGAAGTGCGTTTCCGACACCCACCTGCCATCAGAGACTTCAGCTCCAAAATGAGTTTTTCAGAGTACTGAAAACCTGCCCGCACCTTCCAAAGCAGAAGGAGGTTCTCCGTGTTGTTTTCCGAAGTCTCCGTTTGGCTCTGCTCTGAGCACAATTCCAGGCCTCCCGAAATTTCTCGGGCAGCTGGAAACTTGCCTGGCCTCGGGGGCTAGTGAAGTAGTTGCCTTGTCAGGGTTTCTGGGTGATTTCCTCCCTTCCATAGGTGCTACTTAGTTGTAACTTGTTCTGTTATTTGAAACTCCTTCCCCTAGTTCCAGAAATCCATGACACTGAGCCATTGGGGGTTTGAATGCACCTGACTGTTGGCTTAAATAAAGTTCATCTGATTTGGGCTTAGGAACCAAAAGGAGTTAGATTTGGTTTCAAAACAACAGGAGGAGGGCCACTTTGTGAATGCTCACTGCTCTTTAAGTTAATTGATAGATTTTTGCATACCTGGAGGTTTCTAAAACCAGACTCAGCCCTCATCTTTCTTATTCACTCACCTAGTGCAGGTGGATAATCCTCCTCTCCTCCCACCTCTCCCCTCC